>BOPN01004646.1:20000-25000 GCA_017312705.2 Penaeus japonicus
TTTGCCTACCCATTTGTCTGTGTGTCTATCCCTCTATATGTATATAGAAAGAAATATATACTTATATATATGTATGTATTTGTTTATCTATCTATCTATCTATCTATCTATCTATCTATCTATCTATCTATCTATATATATATATATATATATATATATATATATATATATATATATATATATATATATATACATATATTTATATATATATATATATATATATATATATATATATATATATATATATATTTATATAAATATATGTATATATATATATATATAATATATATATATACATATATATACATATATATATATATATATATATATATATATATATATATATATATATATATATATATATATATATACATACATATATATATATATATATATATATATATATATATATATATATACATATATATATATATATATATATATATATACATATATATATATATATATATATATATATATATATATATATATATATATATATATATATATATATATATATATATATATGATATATATGTATATATAAGAGAGAGATATAGATATATATATGTGTGTGCACACACACACACACACATACACACACACACACACACACACACAATATATATATATATATATATATATATATATATATATATATATAAATATATATATATATATATATATATATATATATATATATATATATATATATATTGTTACGTAGCTTTTGTTCTTTAGCAAAGACATCGGAACCCGAAATGTCAAGTATGATCGAAAGAGTCAATTATCCTTTTGTTCCTTTTAGATTACGACTATATTTCCTTCAATTTTTTATTTGTATATAGATGTCCTTATTTTCAACTTTGTTGCAATCACTGTCGTTATAACGCACTGCTTGTTACCATTTTCTTACGATCTATTCATATTCTTATTCATTATCATAACTTCTTTTAGTTTTCTTAACACAATATCATTTGTTTATCAGTAGTATAGCATGTAATATAGATTAGTAATTAAGGTAGGAGTTTTAAAGTCACTTTTCAATTGATTTATATATATTATATTTACACCAATCACCGGTAGAACAAAATTCACAATTCTTGAGCACATTCATTTAGATACTTCAATAATGGTAATAACATAGAATAATATATGTACACACACATATGCCAATGAATCAGGGAAACAATAATAGATATAAAATATCGTAACCACAACCCGGCTCCGCCGACCACCGACCAGCCATCGTCACCTCCTTCCACTACCTTGTCCAAGGTCGTTCTCCCTCCTTCAAGCGTAGCTACCCCATACAACCCCTTAAAGAGTCGAATAGACCGAAACCCAAATCTTTAAGTGTCGGCGCACAAGTTTCGAGTCCCGTCAGTCCGTCGCTGTCTCGAGGATAACAGTGTGAGGTCATCTAGGGAGATCATGCAGGGGCTGTCATGCACAGGTCGATGGTCGAGTGGGCGTTCAGGGTCAGCCATGTAATAATATATATATATATATATATATATATATATATATATATATATATATATATATATATATATATATATATATATATATATATATATACATATATATATATATATATATATATATATATATGGTGAGAATGAGAGAAAATAAAAAACGCACGCACACGGGGAAACCAGCTATGATTTCTCCAAACGCCATGACTGGAACACCAAGATGGCGGCCGTTGTTACGAACGAATGAGTCATCCCCTCCCTCCTCCTCCCCCCCATCCTCATACCTTTTTAATAGTGTAACAAACATACATCTTTCTATCTATATGTTTCTCTTTCTCACTACATACAGATCTTTATGAAAATGTTTATCATAACTCATATTAAATCTTTGACATATGAAAATGACACATGTGACCTGTCCTTATTGCTAATATTGCAAATCTATGATCACGGTTCTCATTAAAATCGTATCAGCGGATAGTAGAGCAATAATAATAATGTTTGACAAATTATCATTAGGGCTTTAATGACGTCATTAATAATTAAAAGTGGTGTAACTCATGTAACTCTCATTTTAGGGAAAATTAGTGTAGCTATGTTTTCATTTTATCTATTCTCTTCTTCTTCTTCTTTATATATGTTTTTTTTATTCGTCTGTCTACTGTTTCTCTTGAACAATTAGCCTATTTTATCTGTTCGATGATTGTTCCTTGCCTACCCCCATCTTCCGACCATGTTTCTCTTTCTCCCTATATCTTTCAGGCTTTCTTTCTCTCCATCTCTCTCTCTATCTTTGCTTCTCCCTCTCTCTCTCTCTCTCTCTCTCTCTCTCTCTCTCTCTCTCTCTCTCTCTCTCTCTCTCTCTCTCTCTCTCTCTCTCTCTCTCTCTCTCTCCCTCTCTCTCTCTCTCTCTCTCTCTCTCTCTCTCTCTCTCTCTCTCTCTCTCTCTCTCTCTCTCTCTCTCTCTCTCTCTCTCTCTCTCTCTCTCTCTCTCTCTCTCTCTCTCTCTCTCTCTCTCTCTCTCTCTCTCTCTCTCTCTCTCTCTCTCTCTCTCTCTCTCTCTCTCTCTCTCTCTCTCTCTCTCTCTCTCTTTCTCTCTCTCTCTCTTCCTCCCTCCCTCTCCCTATTATCTGTCCATCTGTCTTTTTTTTCTTTCTCTCTCTCTCTCTCTCCCTCTCCCTCTCCCTCTTATCTATCCATCTCTCTATCTCCAATGACCACCCTTGCGCTCGTTCATCATATCCAGATTATCCCTTGCGTATCTCGATCTCTAGTTCGTCCAACTTTCACCAGATGTCTCTCCCCCGCGCACAGGCCAAGGCGAGTGAGACCTTAAAGACATTCACCATTAACTCCTAATATGTCAAGAAGCTCCAATGAAACCAGCTGTTTTGCACCACTTTTGCAATTGCAGCCCATAATTAAGCGTGTGCTGCAGAGTTGCTACCAGTCCCTTGGATGAGGTGCTTGCACAGGGCGTGCTTTTTTGTGTTACTATGGCGTGTTTGATTTTTTTATTTATTATCATTATTATTATTATTTACGTATAGTGTATGTGGGCATATGTGTGCACCGTAATATGTTACCCTGTTAGTATACCTGGACATTAAGTGATGTCTACGTAAGCGTGTAAGCACACGAAAACACGCGTACACATACATACACAAACACAAACATACACATACAATTAAATACCCACGCACATAAACAAGCAGACGCACAAACACACACACTCCATATAAACAGACTTAACAAGCACACGCACAATGTTTGTTCGTAAAGCCAATGACACTGCAAGATGACTTTGATATGATAACCTTGTTTGTGGATCACTGTTTTTTGCTTTCTTCATTTTCTTCATCTTTATTTCTCTCTCTCTTTTTCACTCATTCTCCCCCCCTCTCTCTCTCTCTTATTCTCTCCCTTACTCTCTCTCTCTCTCTCTCTCTCCTTCCCTCTTTCTCTCTCTCTCTCTCTTCCTCTCTCTCTCTCTCTTCCTCTCTCTCTTTCCCTCCCTCTCTCTTTCCCTCTCTCTCTCCCTCTCGCTCACTTTCACTCTCTCATTCTCCAAAGAACTACATTGAAAGTAATAAAAAGTTACACGAATCCTTACCAGATGTGAGTACGCGTGTGTAAGGGCTCCACGTACAGTCGACACGAAATACGAAAATCTACGAAACAAGGAGCGTAAAAGTCACTGGGGAGACACATGGTAACCATAGAAACACTGACCGAACAGAGGAATGAAAACAAAGAGGCAGTTATCTGTGGCCACTTTAGAAATTACTTCTGGATACATCTCTGTGCACACATCAAAAGGGACACGTAATAACATTTCCGCAGGGACAGATATCGGTGGGTTTCACAATTCTTAGGATTGGAATCTCTCAGCAAAACAAAAGGAGAGACTGGTACTCAGACTCGGCTTTAATAACATCTACGCAAGAATACACATTTTTGCAATCGTTGGAACAATAAGGGAGGTTCGGAAAAAGAATTGAAGTATTTGGAAAAGGACGGTAATTGTTTTTGATGTCCCAAGAGAATCCGAAATAGATGGAGTTATAAGAATTTGATTAAATGATTATGCATATTAGATGTGTTGACGGAATGATGTCTCATGGTAATTATTGCGCTGTGAGGGCCGAACATCACCTAAATCCACAAAGATCGTTGAAAACACAGCAGCCTTCAGATGCTGCATCCTCAAATCTCCCAACTCATTGTTCAAAATGGGAACATATCCACGGACATATCAATGTTTCCGTGCTATGCCATGTTGCAGATATTTCGCTGGCACAGGAAGCTGAGAAAGCGCCGAGATTTCCTAGCGAAGAGAAGTCCAAAGCAAATGTACCAACTGTCACTTTAAGCATAATGCATGATTCTCCATTATGCACATTCTTGCCAAGAGACCGGAAAACCAACACGCAGAATAAAAAAAAGCGAGTCCCACCTTGTTTTAATGATGAGGCTGAATCCCAAAAACTGAAAAAAAGAAAAAGAAAAAAAAAGAAGAAAGAGAGAGAAAAAAATAGAAGAAGAAAAAACAGGTCCAGCGACAACGCCTCATCAAATGCTGTTGCAGAAAATGTATCAAATGATAACCGTAATGCAGCTGCAGATTGGGATGTTTTCACTTCACCTTTATCAACAGCAAATTGTGCAATCTGAGTGGAACTTACAAATAATCAGCCGACAAGTGTTTGCTCTAGTATGACTTTAAATGTATCATTTAGAACTTTAACAAACTTAAGAGTTATCTATCAAGTTTTATGTAATCAAGAATATTTATCCGACATAATAAGTTCTCTGTATGTTGAATGATTTTGTATAGCCTTTCATGCATGTATAGTTGATATTTATCAGTTTAGACATCCTTCCCTTGCTCAAATCTCTCTCTCTCTTTCTCTCTCTTTCTCTCTCTCTCTCTCTCTCTCTCTCTCTCTCTCTCTCTCTCTCTCTCTCTCTTTATATGTATGTATGTTTAGATATATAAATGTGTATATGGATATATGAATA
>BOPN01004646.1:35000-37500 GCA_017312705.2 Penaeus japonicus
TATATATGTGTGTGTGTGTGTGTGTGTGTGTGTGTGTGTGTGTGTGTGTGTGTGTGTGTGTATATGTGTGGGTGTGGTGATGTGTGTATGTGTGTATGTGTGTACATGTGTGTGTGTGTGTGTATGTATGTGTGTGTGTGAGTGTGTGTGTGTGTGTGTGTGTGTGTGTTTGTATGTGTGTGTGTGTGTGTCTGTGTGTGCGTTTGTGTGTGTGTGTGTGTGTGTGTGTGTGTGTGTGCGTTTGTGTGTGTGTGTGTGTGTGTGTGTGTGTGTGTGTGTGTGTGTGTGTGTGTGTGTGTGTGTGTGTGTGTGTTTATACATATAAAGTATTATACAACGGTAAACATAAAAACTACATCTATGACACCATGAAGTCACGCTACACACATAAATCCTGATCATTAAACTGCTAAAAAATAGATCACAGTCATTTCAATATGAATATGAATCTCAGTCATCGCTGCAGACCAAGAAAAAAAAAGATAAAAAAAAGATAAATGAATAAGACTTGTCGCTGTCAATTAACTTAATTTGAGCGATTTTTGAAATTAAATCTAGTCAGAATTGTTATTCTTGAAAATTAAAAGCATGAAAGATTGGTGTCGATCGGCAAAGCGCTTAAAGTAAACAATCAAATAAAACAAATAAACACCGACACATAAACAAACGGATAGATGAATATATAAATGATAAAAATTCTTAGTCAAAAAGTCATTTATTTTCACCGAGTAATAGAACGTCCTCTCTTTCTTTTTGTCTTGTCAATTATGTTTTATTGATCCTATGGATAGATTAATATGAATAAATAGATAGGTAGATAAATAAATAAATGCAAAAAAAGAAAGAAAAAAAAAAGAAAGAAAGAAAGAAAGAAAAAAATATATATATACCAATCTATTACTAAATATATAAATACATCATAATCCCCATACTTCACATACGAGCAATAGACAAAAAAAAAAAAATGATAATAATAATAATAATAAATAAAATAAAATACGAATCAATCAACAAATAGAAATACAGATAAATAAATAAATCTACAAATCTACACCTAAATCAATCAATACAATCAGAATCACCTCACTTCACATACAACATAGAAACATCATAATACAATAACAAAGACCACACTAAAGAACTTCTCTCATAAGACATGATGTGATCATCACGACCGGAGCAGCCGCGTGCATGACTGCCTCCTCGCCGCGCAGCTGACTGAATTGGGCTTAATCAAAAGACGTCTTCGTTCTTGATTTTTTTTTTTTTTTTTTTTTGCTTTTTTTTCGATGTGGTTCCTTCTTTTTCTTCTTTTGTTTTTGTTTTATTTTTATTCTTGATTTTTTTTTGCTTTTTTTATTTTTTTCGATGTGGTTCTTTCGTTTTCTTCTTTTGTTTTGGTTCTTTTTTATTCTTGATTTTTTTTTGCTTTTTATATTTTGTTTTTTGTTTTTTTCGATGTGGTTCTTTCGTTTTCTTCTTTTGTTTTTGTTCTTTTTTCATTCTTGATTTTTTTTTTCTTACTCTTTCTTCTTTTGTTTTTGTTCTATTTTCATTCTTGATTTTTTTTCTTTTTTTTTTGGGGGGAGGGGGTTGTTTGTTTTCATCTACTTATTCTTTTGTTATGTCCTCTTTTTACTCTTGATTGTCTTTTCCTTTTCTGTGTTCTTCCTCTTCTTCTTTTATTGTGTTCTCTTTTTACTCTCGATGTTTTTTTCTCTGTGTTCCCTTCCTTATTTTTCGTCTTTATACTCTTGATTCTTATTCATTTACCATATTTTTTCCTTTCTATATCTGATTCTTTGTTTTGATAAGAAAAAAAAGGGGGGGCGGAGGATATTAGTAATGAAAATAGCAATCAAATGATAATAATAACAATACCATTATCAATCATATTATTAGATATCATTGCTACTGCTCTTCCTCCTGTTATTGTTTTTCTTTACTCATTTTTTGCATTTTCTTTCTTAACATTTTCCTCATGTTTCCTCCCCCTTACTCTCTTTCTTTCTTCTTTCTTCTACGCCTTTATCTTCTATTGTCTTCCTACATTTTTTTTCCTTCTATGTCTCTCTCTCTCTTTGTCCACTCCGTTTTCGCCTTATCATCATCTATGCTATAATAATAATTATTAGTAGTATTATCATTATTTTCACAATCATCATCAATATTATTATTAATATTAATTGCAATATCTATCCTTGCTATGTATTTTGGTATTATCATCATTATCACTGTAATTATCATTTTATTATTATTAATAGCCCGAGGTTTTAGGCCTGTGCGTTTGAAATACCTTGTGGAAAATGATTAAAAGAGATGCAGATATCCCTATGGATAATAATAGTCTTTTGTTTATTTTACTTAGTGTGAATATTCATTCATTTTTTTATGGGTGTTCCACCTTCATTCTGAAATCGAAAAATTCTGAAATCTGAAACAGAACTGGCCCTTACGGTTTCAGATAAGGGATTGTGGACTTATATTAGTACCAGTATCT
>BOPN01004646.1:52500-57500 GCA_017312705.2 Penaeus japonicus
TTGAGATGTGCTCTTAACCGCACATCTGTGTGGACGTCTCTCACTTCAAAGGCCAGAGGTCCAAGTTGAGCGACAACTCTGGCAGGTCCTCGCCACTTCCCAGTCAATGGGGGTAAGTGTCCTTCTTAGTAACAGCATTAAGGCCCCGATAATCTACGCAGAAACGTGGTGCTTTACCAGCACCACTGGACTCAACCAAGGGCTACAGGAAGGTTCAATGACGCCAGACTGCAACATGGAGTCGCACTGTTGGCGGATGGTCTCCTTAGTTGACTGAGGCAATCTCCACTGCCGAATACAAACTGGCTTGGCATCTCCTGTGTCAATGCTATGGCGGATCCCAGGAATGTGTCCAACAGCCTCTTCTCCCCCGTCAAAGAGCTCTTGATGCTGCTCTAGCAGCTCATGCAGGTCCAGTTGTTGCGACTCACTTAGATGATCAAGGTTAGGGGTACTACTAGCCTCATCATCTTTATCTCCCAAGCTGGTAACAGCCTCACATGTGGCGACAGCTACAGAAGGTGGAAGGAGAGCATCTTCAATATCCCACTCCTCCGGGATGTCCTCTAAATGATCAGTAAAGTCGTCCCATTCCATCTCTGGTTCAGTAGCTCCCTCAGTAAACAAAGAGGATTCAGTGGAACGATTTGGCTCTGTGACAGTGTAAGCAGCATTGAATAAACTTTCCCCTTCTGGCAAACACTTCGGCTCTGTCTCGGCAGAAGTGGTTGTCATACCCAGACCTTGGGCTACAGACGAACTGACGGGACACCTGTCTCGCCCGGCAGCAGCAATATCTGTATGTCCAGGGGCTGTGTGGTTATGATACCCATTAAAGTCAAGCTCATCCTCAGGGCCTGTCCTGACAGGAGTCGTGCGGTTCCTGGCAGCTGTGTCCATGGGGAGTGACTGAGCCTGTGATCGAACAGGATGGTTGGTAGGCTTAGGAGCACTGTAGACTTCCCCTACAGATGAGACAGTCCCCAGCCGCATACCTTGCTTCAATACAAGTGGCCGTGAAGAGGAATTCAGGGCCCATACAGAGCATCGTCGATGAGAGGCTGTTGTGATGAGGTGAGGCAATGTCAGCTGCTCTGTCACGGCAGGGTTTAGAATGACATCCCCATCTAAAGGTCCTAGCCTGGAAATACGGCCCTCAAGAAATTGTCCTGAATGTGGCAGAATTTCTGTAAATCTTGCAAGGTGCACGGGAGCTTCTTGTAGAGAAGCTACTTGAGTAGGCCTCTCTTCTCTGGCGGAAGAGTTCACAAAGTCTGCGTTAACCAGACTAACCTGCAGTGAGTGTGCATCAGTGTACAATACTGGAAACTTACAATCTCCTAGGATTAGTTGACCATGAGGGGACTTTGCTTCAGACTGTAAAGTGAAGTCCAAGCGACGCAGAAAGTCGGTTCCTAGGAGAATGTCACCATGGAAAGAGAGGTCGGCTACTGTGGTGCGGTGAAGTAGCACTTTATCCTCGCTGAGATTAAAGCTTAGTGTTACTTCAGCAGCTGGGTGGAACGGCTCTCCTGAGACACCTTGGAGAATCTTGGTCGAGACATGATGGCGGAGCTGGTTCGCTGGGTCGATCACTTCCAGCGCACTGGGTTTGACCAAGGTAACCTGAGACCCAGTGTCAATAAAGCACAAAATGGTCTTCCCATCAACACTGAGTGCCGCGACTGGCCGTCCTCCGGGTGATGGGACACTCACTGCTGCTGTTTGGACCATCTCTGTCTGGACTGCTGTGGAGCGTGTGTGGGTTCCTCCCTGTGAAGTTGCCAGTGAAGTTCGGAACCCTTCCTTCCTGGCTTCTCGGAAAGGGGCACTCACGTGACATGTGACCGCTCCTCCCACATCGGAAACAGGAGTAGGCTGGTGGAGATGGTTGACGTGCAGCAGCCCTGCATTCCCGAGTGCTGTGAGTGGAGCTGTGGTGGTACTCACACCAAACATTCCGACGTGATGTCCGAGGCGATGTAGCAGGTGAAACCGAGGAAGTTGAAGTAGCAATGGGATACAGATCGTAGCGATCACGGGTGCGGGGTGGTCGGTCTGGAGTGCGACGTCGTACCTCAAAGTCATCCCCTGGGAGCTCATTTGGAGACTGATGGCGGTTGGTAGAGCTGCCATGCCTGATGCCGTACCGGGAGTTCCAGAGCTTCTGGGCGGTTTCTGCTAGTTGTAGGGGTGAGCACTCATCCTTGAGAACAAGGAGATCACGCAGGTTGGATGGTATGCCAGCAAGGAAAACCCGCCTAATTAGTTCTGAAGGCTCTCCAATGGCTTCTTTATGGTCCCGGTACCCTTGAAAGACCGACGCCTCCACCTCAAGGAAGAAATCCATAGGAGCCTGCCTTTCAGTCATGTGGTGATCATACAGAACCTTGTAAAAGTCGGCCGCTGAGTAAGTACCTCTGAACTTACGTCTCAGTTGCCGCTTGAAGGTGTCCCAATCCCTAATACCGTCAAAGCTCTCAGAGTTGATGAGGGTCTCTGCTCTGCCTCGACAGCTCGCCCTTGCTGCCCGGATGTAAGCATCACTAGTTGCAGGCCGGACCAGGTTCTCTATGGCCCGGATGTAGCTCTCAACCTCTTGGTTCCTCTTCAGGGGTTCGCAGGCAGAAGTTTCCCCCTTAAAATGTGGTATGGATTCCCGAGACACGAGGTATGGAACTTCACCTGTAAACTGACGCTGACGACCACGCTCCTCCAACACCGTATCTTCATAACACCTTGGTCGCACTGGTGTCGTCAACCTTGGAGCTGGTTCAGGGAATGTCTGGCTGGCTTCCCGATACTGTGTCCGAGATCCAGGATGAGGTATCAGGTAGTCCGGCCCTGATTCCGCTCTCTGGTGTGTGGATGGCGCCTCCCTATACGGCTGGTCCTGTTGAAGAGCCCGTTCTTGCTGCTCCAGACGCCTCTCTCTCTCCTCCAGTTGTCGCTGCCATTTCTGAAGGTCTGTTCTGGTCATAGCATGACGAGTGCCATCATCTGGTCGGTCTGCAGGTGGTGGTGTGGTGGCTCGCTGTCCCTCAGTCTGAGCTATTAATGGGATCTGGCTCCCATTGCTGTGAGAAACTACTGCTTCGGCTGTAGCAGGCCTTTCTTGGAGTCTATCTTCAAGTTGTTTTAGCCTGTCTTCGTTCCTCTGGGATATTTCCTCCATCCTACGGATCATCTCATCCTTGGTCTGCGCCACAAGGTCCGTCATCCTCTGGAACATCTCCTCCATGATTGTCACCTCTCCCTCAACAGCACGAATGGCGTCCTGAACCTGGGTATTGGAACCTTGTACAACGATGACTGGAAGGGAGGTACGAGTATCAGGCGAGGAAGTACGTGAGCTTGGCTGGCTCGCCGATCTGGTGGTACGTACAGGCCTTCCACGTCCAGGCATAATACGAAGCCTGGTGACAAGGGGAGCGAAGTCCCACACACATCAGTTATAAGCCTTGCCCGAATCGTGTTTTGATGCAATGTGGAGGCGATTGTTTGTTCATATAAAGTTAGTTTTCCAATTTGTGCAAAGAAGTCATTAAAATGCTCGGTGTTATGTGTAGAATTTATGTAATTATCTGTGTTGTTTGTTGTTAGAAGCTTTTTTTTTTTTTAATTGTACATATTTTAGCAGAGTCGTTTTTATGTTCAGTATTTTGATTTATGAAATGATTAGTCTTTGCAACTTGAATTAATGATTTATCTTTTCTTTTTGATCTTATAAATTGCTTGGAGGGTCGATTCAGATCTGTTGCTCTTGAGCGCTAATTAAGTATTATTTATATCGGCAATGTCTCTCTTGATCTCATTTATCCATGGAACATGGGGGCGTCTGACGGTTCTAGTCACAAAGGGAGCAGAGGCATCTATGATGCTGTTTATTTATCACTTCCGTAACGATGGTTACTTGGTTATGCCTATCGCAGAATGACTGATGGTCATAGTAATTAAAATCACGAAAAGTTTTTATAACCGGTGGTCGCTTTAATTTCTTTATGTTTAACGTCATCGTAACAAGTTCATGGTCAGCAACATGACATGGAATGACGTCTGTATGGAGAATGATATCTAATCTATTCGTTATTATTACATCTAATATAGACGAGTTGTTTTCTGTGATCCTTGTAGGTTTATTGATCACTTGTTCTAGTTTATTTTTCTTGATTAACTTTGCTAACTTAGCATTTGGTTTACTTAAATCATCATTTAAGTCACCTAAGATAAAAAGTGATTTCTTTTTTAAGGACATTTCTCTAAAAACCTTTTCAAGATATTCAAAAGATTCAGATTTTGCATGGGGATGCCTATAGACGGCGCCAATAATGAAGGAAGGAAGCATGTTGCTTTGTACGGTAACCCAGACATCTTCTACGGCAGTATTATTAACTGTTGTAGTTGATATCCTATTTGACTTAAGGGTATCCCTTACAAATATGCATACTCCACCTCCTCGCCCTGCATCACATCGATAAACTTGATAATTTGGAATGTTGATAAAGTTACTTATCATTTCCTGGTGGAGCCATGTTTCACTAACACAGAGTATGTCTACATTTCTTTCCTTTACTAACAATACAATTTCTTCAAGGTGACCGAGGAGAGATTGTGCGTTGATATGTTCTATTTTTAAGATGTTCTGTGACCTAATCACTGGCCGTGCTGACGGTTTTGCGCGGTCAAACATTCTGATCGTTTTTGTACTTGTTTCTGTTTAAGAAAACCTTTACGTTGTCAGGGAACACATCGGATTCTATAAAAAGTTCTGAATTGATTTCTTTGCCTCTTATAGTAACAGTGAAGCTTGAATAATATTCATGTGTCATCTTAGTTTTGAAGGCTTTAACATTTGATATGCTGTCAAAATTACTAACGAGGAAGTCTTCAATATCTTCTTCGTTTGTATCCGGATGACAGCTAGTGATATATAAATATACTACCTTGGGACGGTCGGCACCTTGTAGGGGTTTTGCTGTATTGCGTTCCTCCCTTGTTTT
>BOPN01004646.1:62500-67500 GCA_017312705.2 Penaeus japonicus
TGGTTTAACTAATCCCTTCTGCGCATGTCCAGGATTGTGATTTGAACTCAAATGTTAAGACTGCAATAAAAGTCAATCATGAACGCGCATGCACAGTTAAGATCTGGATCAAACTTCAATATGAATTAATTATTCATGGAGCTTAAACGAAATGGATTTAGCATTTTTCTTTACCTTGTATTTTTTTATTTTAATCTAATTATAATAATTTTATTTTAATAAGGATAAGCGCTTTCACGATTGTCATCATTATCTATGGTTTCGGTAATTGCAATGATAACAGGATCAACGACAATAATGTTCTTTTTTGATGCTCCTGGTGGTCACTATCGTATTCATTATTGGTGTTAGCCTTAATGTTGTTGCTTTTATTGTTATCATTATTATTGTTATCATTATTGATAGTGGTTGCTGAGAGTAGTAATAGTAGGAGTAATAGTAATAAAAATCATTATAACTATAATGATAGAAGGAGTAATATCGGTAATAATAGCTAGAACAGTTATAGTAACAGTAATCTATTTTTACTACGTTTGTTATTATCATTATTACTATTATTGTCCTCACTAATATTACTATTATCACCAATGTTATTATTGTTGTTGTTTTGTTGTTGTTGTTGTTGTTTTGTTATTATTATCATTGCTATTATTGTTATAATCATTATTATTATCATCATCATCATAATCATTATCATCATCACTATCATCATTACTATCATGGTCCATATTATTAGCCTCATCACCATCACTATCAACATCATCAGCATAATAATCACCACTACAAATATCAACAGAAGTAGTAATTAAGTTCCTTTCCTTTGCTGCTTTGCCATCTTTACACTAATCATTTATTGTCTAATGAAAACAAGATTGTTAATCATTACTGTTTTTGTCACTATGATTAATAATCATAATGATGTTTGATCATATTGATTTTGTTGCTCCGCTTTCACTAACGCTTTTGTCATTTCAATTGTTATATAATTTTGTCAGTAACGTTGTCATCTTTTGAAATATTTATGTCCTTAATTTCAGAAAATTAATTAATGGAAATAAATAAGGACGCTTTCCTGGTGATAGTCACTGCCTTATTGCATCAAGTGACAAAAATGACTCATATTGCTTGCCATGTTGACATTTATAGCTTGCAAGCAGACCTCTATCTTCACGCTCCATTTAATTAACATTATATCGATTTTATTATAATTGTTCCTTGAAAAAGTCAACCATTAATGTCTTTAAGAGCAAAGTATAAAAAGTAAGTGGCTATTTCTTGACAATTTTATGATGATGTTAATGAAAAGTGCTGATGCTTACGTTTTCTTTAAGTCATCCCGCTAAAAAAAAAAAAAAAAAAATGAACACACCGTTTTCTTTCTCTTTTTCTTTTTGCAACGTAAACGTGCACTCACAGTACCGTTTGAAACACCATTATCCATTAACTCTTTGCACACCTCGTATCTCCACCTCCTTTCTGACCTCCTCATGAATCTCTGGCTTCGAGCTTGTCGAAAGAATTGACATTCCCCATAAATTAATTAAACGAGAATCTTGTGAAGAAGTAAAGCACTTGAGCGCTGAAGCCATAAAGGAAATTTGTTTCGTACATTCAAAGGCAACTGAAGACAGACAGACAGACAGACAGACACTTGAGAGAATGGGCGTTGTTTATGATGATGGAACTTCCTGTTCTGAATGAACATTCCTCGAAGCTCCGAACAGCCAATCCCCAGTAATGAGTCGTTTATCTTAATATTTTTGCAGAATTAAGTTTATGGAAATACCACGTTGATACTTTTAAGGAAAATGTCAGGGACAGTTAATGTAGAGATGTGACTGATAATTCATGCAGGATGTAATTGCCTGGAGAATCATTGAACCAAGAAAGATAATAAAATATAATCATAAATAAATGAATTATATGCAAGTGAACAAGAAACCAGTACACCTAACCCCCCCCCCCCCATCTTTCCCTATGCAAGCATATCACTAAATAAGACAATGATAAACAAACACATTTATATATTTCTTTTCATATATATTCCACGTTAAAAAATAAAGACATATCAAGACAATAAAAGCTAGGCTATTGTAAAACTAGCTTGGTTAAACATGGCGACGTTGTCATTCGTAGCTTTTTGCAGCAAAAACCTATCCGCGTATTTGATAATGGCCTAAAATATAAACTTTATTTTCAAAAGTGCTTAATTGTTTTTCTTTTGAATTACTTAGGGATTTCTTAATTGATGTGAAACGGGTGGGGGGGGGGGGGCAGTGACCTTCTGAAACTGTGTGCATTCGTATAAGAGTTCTTATTTGTGTGTGTTTTGTGTGTGTGTGTGTGTTTGTGCGTGTGTGTGTGTGTGTGTGTGTGTTTATGTGTGTTTGTGCGTGCGTGCGTGCGTGTGTGTGTGTGTGTGTTTATGTGTGTTTGTGCGTGCGTGTGTGTGTTTCTGTGTTGTATGAGTGTGTGCGTGTGTGTGTTTCTGTGTTGTATGAGTGTGTGTGTGTAAGCGAGTGTGTGTGAGTTTTCATACACCCCCACGTGCAAAAACACATAATTGCACCGGACCATAAACCGATTTACACTCGGAACTGGTTCGACACTCAAAAACCCTCGCGCGGCCGACTATCTGCTTCTCCCTCAGTTCAGGAAGTCGAATTAAATTGAATCAGGTCCTATATACATTAACATAATACGAAAACAACGTCATACATCGATTACGAATCAACATTATCTCGATACGTCACGGATAAGAAAGAATAAGATAAATAAGATACCCAATATTACACATTTATTCCCCTTGTTTACTATACATTTTATTTTTTTTATTTTTTTATCTTTAAGTTCCGGGTAATGGCAGTTCTCAAAGTTCTTGACGTGGGGCGGTATTAGATCTAACAGCTAACCTCTGCCCTTAGAAAACAAGACAGACGCCATCTCATTAACTTCACATTATCTTGTCACATTGCACACGAAGCAACACGCAATGGCTTTTAACTAGAGAGTGGCTGAACTGCATATTGAGGTCTCTCGGAACTTGTAATTTCATTATAGTCAATAAACTTGCAAGACAGGATACAGTACACTTCAACTCCCCCTGCAACTGGACATTTCATATAGGAGCGGTTTAGTGTATTTTTTTAAGATGAATTTATATTTTCTGTTTTCTGTTTTAGTCGATATTTTAGGTTGATGAATATGTAAAATATTTGTCACTTATAAGTATGAAAAGTGAGGACAAGATCGATCGTGTAATAGGTTATTCTTTCAAGCTAAGTCAATATAAACATAAACTATAACACACACACACACACACACACGTGCGCGCGTGCACTCTCTCTCTCTCCCTCTTCGTCACCCATTCATCCATGACTCAATTTCTCTCCTCCCCCTACAGGCGTATCAACGTGACCAACTTCGGGCCCCGTGAGGCGTGTCTGGCGCCCCTGGAGGAGCAAAGGACCTTCATTATCCTCGCCAACACGAAGAATGGCCGGCGTCTGCGCGGCCATTACGATCATTCTGGAAGCGCCGCCGTGCAATGGTCCAAAGAAAACGAGGAAGAAGTGTGGCGGGCTTTAGGTAGGTGGGACTATGCTATTTTTATGGTGGGAGATTGGGGGAAGGGTAGGGAAATTGGAATGTACTTTTGTTGATTGGTACTTTTAAGAGGGGTTCGCCATTTTGTTTTTAAATGTATATATAAAGATTTTTTTTATGGATTTACTGATTCAGGTAAGTTTAGTTTTTTCTTTATGACTAGCCATACATAAGCTTCTGAAACGTATTTGGAATTTCAATATGCTTACTGGAAAGCCTACAATACATGAAAACAAAATAATATAACAGACAGACACAGTATAAATACACACATGTCCTTACGAAGTCCAGGCTAAACACGTACGGTAAGAAACGTAAAATAAAGAGAAGAAGAAAAATAGATAATTTTAAAATAAAGTACGCGACATTAAAGAAAAATGAAAGTAACGGACAAAATGTACCCTTCGAATTTATCAGTTTTTTGATGCGAGCGAAAGGGCAGAGCTGACTACGTATTAATAAGGTCAAAGATTATTCGTCATCATATTAGGTCGCCCTTTCTATCTGGAGATACGGTGATGATGATGGTGATGATAGTCTTGTAATAGTGGTGATAATGATGGGGATGTTCTTGGTGATGACGGAATTTATTATCATTATTATTGCTATGTTATGACGGTGAAGGTAATTATCATCATTAATATTGTTGCCATTATGATTATCATTACCATAACATCACCACCACAGTCATCATCATCACATCACCACTCTCATTATCACCACCACAATCATCACCACTACCATCATCATCATCACCATCATTACTACCACCATCATCATCCGCATCACCATCATCATCATTATAATCCTCAGTATCATAATTATCATTTCCATATTTTTTCATTACTGTACAATCGTCATTCTCATTATTAACCTCTTCATGTTTTTCATCACCATCATTATATCATCATTACCAACACTATTAATATTCCTAATCATCACTTTGTCCCCAATATCGATACAATTATCATCATCACCATAACCGTTGTCATTATCAAAAGTGGTGATGCCACTGTCATCACAACCGTTATCTTAACTAGTATTGATATGTTGTTATATTTTGGTCTATTTTATTCTTTGGTATAATGCTATTGTATTTTGCGTTTTTCAAAGGTTTTATCATAATAGAGATAATTTGGAACGCAACGGAGCTTGTAATTGAATAGATAGAGGAGGCATAGATAGATAGATAGATTATGCTGAACATTTTCATCTGTTGAGTTAATTCATTGTAAAAAATAACTATGATAACAATTACAGTAATATTAGCATTTGTAATATTATTGATGGTAATGAGAATGATCATGATATTAATGAAATGAATTACAGAAATGATACGAATATCACTCTTACTAATTTCGATAACCGTTACTGGCATTACTGTTATCGTCTTT
>BOPN01004646.1:94577-97077 GCA_017312705.2 Penaeus japonicus
TATGTTGGCCTTTCGTACATAGAATCACATCGTATTCACACTAAGCCATTTGCAAAAGGTCTAAATCAAAGAGGATAATCAGTTTTTTCCCTTTAATTTTGTAACTTCAGCTCGTAATCTTCCACTCTTTGACAACTTGACGGTTTATTTATTAAGCTTCACAGTGCAGGTGCTTCGTCTTTCAACATCGCTTCGAATAACGACGTTGCGTGAATGTTGCAATCTGCTTAGGATTTCACAGGCTTGAAGTACTGTACTTGTTTGGGCTGTTTCTTAACCTTGTTACCTTAGATACGGTGTTGTCGTTTACTGTTAGTTTTGTTATTAACATCATTATCATTTTTATTATTATTGGTAATATTAGTAGTAGTAGCAGTACTATCATTATCGTTATTATTGTTACTATCTTTGTCTTCATTATTATCTTCATCATTACCTTTATCGTTATCATCATTTTTAGTATCATTAATAGCATTATTATTGTCGTTATTATCTTAATCAAAATTGTTATTATGCATGTTGATCGTTTTGTTTACTTTCTTAACGGCTATTGTAAATACAATATGTGCTTTAATAAGAGCAATATATTTCAGTTCTCTTTTAAGGTTATTAAGTAACTGACCATTGCATTACCTAAGATTGTGTGTCATCTTGAAAGATGATTGCTATGGTGATAATGATGATGAGTATTGTTAAAAAGATCATGACAGTAAGACTATGATAGTGATAGGAATGTAATAGTGGTAATGGAGATGATAAAGGAATTGAAGATAACGATAAAACTAATTGCAACAACAATAACAGCATAGCAACATAATAACGTTAATGATATGATTAATAGTGATAAGAAGATAATAAATACAGCATCAATGATCCTCGCTATAGGAGTGAAAGTGAGAGAGAAAGTGTATTTTTTGTTCGCATTTCATCTGGAAAAAAAAGTCTTTATCATTTCGTTTTGTCTTTGGTCTGTGGTTAAGCCACACCTTTCCTCCCTCTCCTCCCCCTACACCCCTTCCCCCTCCCCCCCTCCTCCTCCTCCTCCTCTATCCCCTCCTCTTCCCCCATCCTCTTCTCCAACCCCAGCCCCTTCCCTTTCACGCTTCTCTCCCTCCCCCGCCTCCTCCTCCTCCTTCTCGTCCTCCTTTTCCTCCTCCTCTTCCTCGTCCTCTTCCTCCTCCTCCTCCTCCTCCTCCTCCTCCTCCTCCTCCTTTTCCTCCTCCTCCTCCTCCTCCTCCTCCTCCTCCTCCTCAGCCTCCACCTCCTCCTCCTTTTCCTCCTCCTCCTCCTCCTCATCATCATCATCATCATCATACTCCCCAACCCCAACCCCTTCCCTTTCACGCTTCTCCTCCCTTCCTTCCCCTGCCTCCTCCTCCTTCACCTCCTCTATCCCCTTCTCTTCACCCTCCTCCTCCTCCTCCTCCTCCTCTTCCTAACCCCCCCCTACCCCATCCCCCTAATCCCTAATTTCCTGCGTTCCCAATTAGCATTACCTCGCGCGACCCAAACCTTTTGTCGCGTTTTGAAGTTGAATAAAAAAAGAAAGGAAACAAAAGAAAAAAAAAAAGAAAAAAGAAAGAAAAAAAACATTTGGATGTCTGTTGTGATTGGGTGGGTGGCGGGTATGGTGGGTTGGCTTGGGTGGGTTTAGGTATGTATGTATATATGGGTGGGTGGGCTTCGATAGGTTTATTCTGGTGGGTGAACCTGAGTGGGTTCGTTGATTACAGTAGGTGGGTATAGATGGTTATGCTTGGGTGAGTGGGTGGGTATGCTTGAGTGGGTTTAATTATGCTTAGGTGAGTATTTTTACCGTGGGGTGGGGGGTGGGGGGGAGTCAGGGAAGGGGGTTCAAGTGAGAAAGTGGGTTTAACATGGATCTGGGGGTAAGTTTAGGTGGGTGAGTGGGTCAAGGGGAAAATAAGTAGTTGAGTGGGTTTAGGTGGGTAGGGGGAGGGGGGAGGGGGGATAGGTGAATGGGTATAAGTGGGTTTGTGTGAGAATAAGAGTCAGTCATTGGAAATTGCATGAGTGGGTCGGCTTAGATAGTTTTAGGTGGGTTAGTGTCAATGAATGGGTTTGAGTGGGCTTGCTACAGTGGCCTAAATTTGTTCCTGTTTTTCTTTTATCAATATATTTTTTTTCTGATTTTATGGATGATAGTAGAAGATTATATTAAGAAAGGAAAGGATAAAAGGGGAGACGAAGGGGAAAATAAGATAGAATGTGAGAAATGAAAATGAAGAGAAAACAAGAAGCAGGGAAAGAGAATGAGAAAAAAGGAAAATGAAATAAAATGTGAGAAACTGAAACTGAAAAAATAGAGAGCAAAAGAGAAAAGAAAAAAAAAAACAGGGAAGAAATTAAATAAAATGTGACAAAAAGAAAAGGAGCGAGAAAGAGAAAATAGGAAGGAAGAAACAAAATGATATGAGAGATAATGAAAAGAAGAGAAAATAAAGATAAAAAGGGACGAGAGAAAGAGGAATAAAGAATA
>BOPN01004646.1:114577-117971 GCA_017312705.2 Penaeus japonicus
ATCAGAGATGGCGGGAAAGGGGGAGGGGGAGGATAAGTGGTGGGAGATAAGTGGGGGTGAGGTAGAGAGGAAAATAAACGTTGGTCGAAAGAGGTAGGGGAATGGAGGGAGGAAGGGGGCGGGGGAGGAAGAGGCGAAGAGGAGCCGAGGGATAGGCAGGTAGCGAAGGGAGGGGTTAGGAGAAAGGGGGACTCGGATGATAGAGGGAATAAGAGGGGGGGGGGGGGAGAAGGGAAAAGGTGGAAATAATTGCAGAATAGAAGGCGACAGAGAGAAGTCCTTCCTCGTAAACCCGAAGGGCATAAACTAAAGCCAGGGCCCCTCCGGCCTACACACGCAAAGCCACCGGGAATCTCGGCTATGGAAGCCTTGAATATAAACCTTTAAAGGCTCAGGAGATTCGTAAAGGATTGGGAAGGGGACTAGGAAGGAATGGAATGATTGGGGTAAGGGAGGAAGGATGGGATGTGGCAGGGAGAGGGGGGGGGGTATGGCTCCCTTCTTCACTTCAAATGTCGTTCTAAAGTGTATGTCATGTTAATGGTCATTAGGTAAATTTAGTTTAGTCCTCCCTTTACCATCCTGGCTAACTGTATAAGTATGAGCAAGTTTTGATACATTATGTAGGGTCTTGACATCATATGATGACATTATATTACTGACTGACGTCATGATCATATCCTCTAGTATACCAACTGAAAAATAATCACACAGTCTCTCATTTATTCCTTTACCACGCCGGAGTACTGCCTAGGCGCTGACAGGTATTTTTACATTTAATAGGTGGCTATTTTAGGATATAACATACCGAATATTACGTACCGAATTTCGGATATATCATAAGTATGCCTTCTAGTATATTAGATGATATAAAAGTTACCTAATTCTTCATGTCTAATGTTAGGTAGCCTAAATAGCTGTATCACATGGCAATCTAAGATGTAATGTATAAGCGTTCGTTTATATTTTTCGTCGCAATGTCTGCATTTAGTTTTTTTCCACACTGATTTTTGCAGTCACATCCCAATGTTTTTTTTTTTTTTTTTTTTTTTTTTTTTTTTTTGTCTTTTGCTTTATGCTGCAGCTTCCAGTTCTTTGAGAGTTTATCAGGTCAATCAAGCCCTCCATGTAGGGGGTTCTCTTTATGTGCGAAATCCTGGCACTGTCCACACTCTATCTTATGCTGCCCTCGCTAGCCCTTCATCATGATCATGCTGAAGGGATTTCAACATGCGATGGTATCCACACAAAATGTATAACATGGCCTCGTTTAATGCCGCGATGTACATTTATTTTTATATAATTTATTATATTTCCAGCATGTTAATCAAGAGTTCAGATTCGAAAGCGCTCTGTGAGTCGCAGAAACTTACTCCATCGCCTTGAGATAACAGAAGTCCTGTGGCTATGAGTACTCCAGGTGCTGCAAAATATTGTTTTTAAGATGCTCACTAATAGCAAAGGCGTACAGTTTAAGTATAGCTCACACAGAGCGTGTTGTGAGGTCCTACCTGTGGGTATATCTAATTGGTGTTTCAATTAGTGTGTCACCTGCAGCCATGAATTTGAGTATGACTCGGTGTTGTTATGCAAGGTTGGATTCTCTATTCTATGCTTGAGTTGCCTTTGGAACTCTGTGAAATAGGGTGGTTCAAATATAGTATTGAAGTATAGTATTCTTTCCTAAACAGATGGTGAGATAAGTTCTGTTCCTATATTCGCAATTCCCCTTGTTGTAGGACCATCGAAAAAGATCCTCATGACTGCATTCTGTGCAATTTCTAGACAAGCTAACACTGATTCCTTAAATAATGTAAGGTGTGAAGCATGATGACCTACGACTGATCCTTTATATGACAGGTAAGAGAGTCTAGCAATGTTGACAATGCCAACAATCTTTTTTTTTTTTTTTTTTTTTTTTTTTTGGGGGGGGGGGTCATAATTTACTCAGTGCTATAGAGGTTTTTTATTTTGGCTCATAATAAAATCTGTGCCATTGTCAGTCACCCCATGATACTTGTGTTTGTGACAGACGTGATTATGAGAGGGCAGAGTTGTTGTTTTTTTAATTTAATTATCAATTGACTTAGTAGCTTTTGCTGAGAGTAAATCGAGAATTTTGACCGTACTCTTCCGTGAAAACTTGTCGGATTCTCTTTCATTATTGCGTTTTTTCAGGCTATGCCTTTGTGAAATGAGTCGTATTTATCGTTAGAAATAATCCAGTGCAAATAGGTGGCGGTTGAATTCAAGATTTAGATGAAAATTATACCATTAATGAAGACATGATATGGAAAACTAGTCCGAAAGACAAACGTTCTCTTCCAGAACTACCTTGAGGAAAAATAGTTTGTAAAATCTGCATCTTTATATGAATTCGAACACATACACACATGAGTGTGCATCTATATATATGTATATATATATATATGTATATATATATATATATATATGTATATATATATATATATATATATATATATATATATATATATGTGTGTGTGTGTGTGTGTGTGTGTGTGTGTGTGTGTGTGTGTGTGTGTGTGTGTGTGTGTATATATATGTATATATATATATATATGTATATATATATATATATATATATAGTGTGTGTGTGTGTGTGTGTGTGTGTGTGTGTGTGTGTGTGTGTGTGTGTGTGTGTGTGTGTGTGTGTGTGTGTGTGTGTGTGTGTGTGTGTGTGTGTGTGTGTGTGTACATATATATGAAATTCGTTTATCTGCTTGTTCTGTTTGATGCAACTCCTAGCGTGTAGGTAACAGCTACTGCTAATTGAGGACGTAAGACATCAGTGCGTGCAATCAATCATCAATCATTCAATGCCTGATGGAAATGATGAATGAGAGACGGTAGCTGCATATTCTGAATTGCCTGAAACTGAAACGGAAATAAATCGAATAATTGATTTAGGTTAGTTCATTTTCCTCTTCCTTTTGCCTTTAGTTTCCCGTTCCACTATTATTACATGTAGTTTTATTTTTTTATTTAGTCCTCTCCTTATTTCCCTATTTCTTTTCTTTTCTTTCTCTTTGTCGTCTTGCATTTACATTTTTCTTTTGCTTAGAAAACATCAAAGACTATATGCACACATTATTCTCACCTTTTAATCCTTAGTGTCCAATCAATTGTTGTTTTTTCTCTCTCTCTTCTATCTAAATTCAAGATTAGGACCATGATATACGCGTCTCCATTAACCCATTTCTAATCAAGATATACTCAGCATTATGAACAGTGACAAACAAAACAATCTTTTTAAAAATCACATTTGAGAGGAAAGATATGCATACGAACACAAACACAGACACACAAGCACAAATTATAAAAAATAATTATATATATATATATATATATATATATATATATATATATACATATA
>BOPN01004647.1:9388-14388 GCA_017312705.2 Penaeus japonicus
TCCACCCACTACCCGTCCCCTGTGCCAGCACAGCACCGAAATCAATATTGTCCATATACACACATGCCTACTATACCTTCTTACCAGTATACCTGGTCGCCAACATCATCTACAGCACCAAGTAATACATTGGCTTCTCGACAAAATTTTCCTACATCGTTTTCTGCACAAACACAACACTCTTATATTGCAAATTCTGTACCACCACTAACATCACAACACTTCCCAGAAACTCATATGTCCCGTCCACTCGGTTCTGCTAATCAACATATTTCCAACACAAGTCAGTCATTATATAACCAACAGCAGTCATATGTGGTTGTAACTGTTACCACAGGAAATCAGATAAACAATTGTATCCAATCTAATTCAGGAGTTAAACAACCACAGTCCTCTGCTTCTTCACAGACAACTACTCAGTCATATACAGCATCAAACAATACACCAACCATGGCACAAATGGACATGGCAAACTTCCACACAAACGCAAACACAGCACAAAATCACTTTACAGCAAATGCTCTTCCAGTGACTACCACACATGTAAATAAGTCCACAAGCTCAGTTAATCAACAAGTAATCCCACAGAAGAATGAAACCATTAATCAGCACACATATATTCCAATGTAGTATTATGAGGAATGTTAATGGTTCTTCACATTTATTACAGATTCTTCAAAAATACAGTACTTGCTGAAATTGACCTGGATGCAGGTTAGGTCATTCGAAGACCTTGCCTTTTCTTTTTTTTTTCTTTTTTTTTCTTTTTTTTTCATGTGTCTGGTAGGGTTAACGATAGTGGCCACTTCAATGGAGAAATGAAGCATTTCGGTGGGACTACGGGGCCGAGCTGTCAATTTAAAAGTATGCAGCTCATTTAAACCTCAAGTGACTTTGTAATTCCTTTATACCAGTGTTTTTTCCAGATTTTATAATCATAAATAATGTAGTCTCTAACAAGTCCAAAAAACAGGTTTTGATTTAGGTCATACTTTAGAAACCTTATCAGGCTAAGAGTTAAAATGTCAAGAGTTTCCATTGGCATGGGTGGGCCTGTTAAAATCAGTTATTTGTCTTTTTTTTTTTTTTTTTTTTTTTGGAAATTTTATTTCAAAGTAGCAAGTTCAAAATCCTAAGTTGCCCATGATTTAATTAGGTAGTGACAGCATTCCCTAGAACATGAGTGTTTATGAAATGTGTCACTGTTTATTTCAGGTAAAGAGAAACTATATCAGAATGAAATGTATCGAGTAATCTCTGTATATGGGCTTCCTCAAAACAGGACTTTTTAATGAAAATTACAATATTCTTGCTATCAGTACTACAATGCTTTGTTCAAGAAAACAAGTTAAGAACATTATTACACTTGTCCAATTGTCTGTGATGAATCCCATAATTTAGCATTGGATTTCAAATATGACCTTGGCCTTTTGTGGGCATTTTGTCTTTCTTTCTGTAAATTGAATTCCATATTTGTGATGGTAGAATACTATGCAGTATCTTTATTATTGTATCCTCTTATGATGTACTCTTTTTACTTAAACATATAACTCTTATGCAGTAGTAACTTAGTTATAGTTACTTTCAGATATGTATGTAAATACTTGTTCTTTAGTCTGAATGATAATTGTGCATACCCTTTCCTGTATTAAAACAATTGCTCTCTTTTTTCTGCAGCTGTTCCTAAGAACATAGATTTTTATAATTTTGTTGCCATGTTTGTGTAACCCACAATTCCACTTCAGAGCATTCTTGCCTAATGTAAGGCCAAGTGGTGCTTTAAATGCACAATGCCTGGTAAAATAACATTCGAGCCTTGACAGTACTGTACATAAAAATTTTCAGGTTGTAGAAGATGTATGAATTAAAGACCTCATTAATGAGCTTAATGCAAGATGGTGAATTATTAGAGGTTTTGATGAAATATGAGTGAGTACACTTAGGTTGTAAATTTCAAGGCTTGTCTGTTATCTCGGGCATCATCAGTGTACCTAACCCAAGGGCATTGAGTCACAAACTATTGGATATTGTCTAGTATCCAAAGGGCTGAGGGACATAACAGTATTGGCAGCCAGTATCACAAATAGTCTATAAGAAGGGCATCGATACAGTTTACTGAAAGTCCTTTCTTTGTTATGTATATATCTGGTGGGAGGGTTCTTTGTCTGTAAACTTTTGATTTGATAGGATATTTTTCATGTCACAAGTCTGTTTTAAATATAAATAATTGTGTTATTAAAAGTTATGCTGAACTCCAAACGTGGAAACATATCCCAAGGGAAATTGAGGAGGAGCTGTGGTGTCAAAATAATAATTATTTTTGTACACTAGGCTAGAGATGTCTTGATTGTGTATCAGATGGAACCAGCACAGTATGAGATAAAGATGCAAGTCAGCGCTGCTTCCACCCACTTCATTGGTTATATTTATGTAATAACTTACATAGAACAAAATGCTGTTGTTTTCTGCTGCTCTTGCTGTTCTTGTCATTATTGGCTGACTGTTGATATTACATATCACTTTTTTTTTTTTCATTATTATTTTTATTTGCTTTGGATAATGATATTTATCAGTTTTTCATATGTTTTTGCATGTGTAACGAAAGTTTTATTATTGGAAATATTTGTTCTTCCTTTGTTTTATATGTTTTTTGATTATCAGATTTGTTGTCACTACTTGACTGTATCATTCATAGTACAATCAACATTAATATTATTGCAACTTTTACCATGATTCTTGGTATTGTTAATGTAATACAAAGTAGATGATGAATATTTTTGTAACACCAGTACGAATGGATGATATTTGGCCACGTTGATTAGTAGTGTTCATTAGTATTTACCAGTGATTTAATTTAAAACATGTTGATATTATTTAATTTTCTGCCAAGACTATTATGAGGTTTATTTTCTCAATAACATGAGAATTTATTTTTACTTAATTGTGTTTCTTACTCAAGTGTGTACTGTGTGATAAAGAAAATCACACTGAATACCTGTACAAAGGAGGGCCTCCATACGGGACTGATGCAAAGTTTTAGTTTAACTAAAAGTGCCAGTGTCTGATGTTACATGTGTCTTACTTTTGATTTGCAGTGGTTAGAAGGATTGAAACACTTTCAAAGCAATTTTGTGTGGCTTGCCCATGAGTGCTATATGGTTGTTTATATTTTTCTAATTAATCGTAAGTACAAGTTCATAAGTTTGTGCTGCAGCTGTATGTATCATGCAGCTATTACTACAGACAGAAATCTCATCTAGAATCTTTTCAAGGGCTGTGTGGGTTTACATGGCCCTCATGCATGACTATTACTCATTTAGTTGAGCTGGTAACAAATGTGCAGTGACTTGCTGGCTTTCTTTTTGTCCGTTTTGTGGGTCTTCATCTTTGTGAGGACAGGAAATAGCCATTTGATTGACAGGACTATCATATATGCCATTTTTGTTATTTAATTTTTAACATTTCTTTTCTTTCCAACATTAGACCTCTGATCAGGCTCCTTTAAATGTTGACTAGCCATTTCACAGAGTTGGGATAATCAGCATATTCAGAGATAAAGAATTTACAGATTTGTATCTTTTCTAATGGTGAATCATAGTACATGATGAGAAATAATCTCATCTTGGAATTCATGGCTCTTGAGCATTAAAGTCTGAATAGCTTTGGTTATTTGGCTGTGACATTATTTTAGTGGGATGGAATATTCACCTAAAATATAAAGTTACAGCAAAAGGAAAGAATATCTAAGTCATTTTATTATTAAATTTAAACTCAGGCATCTTAGAGATATTAAATGTACATGTATAAGGAACCTTTTGCCAGATTTATGTTGTTGATATTATGTCCATACTTGTGTTTAAAAAAGTAGAAAAAAACATGAGGCTCTGACAAATTAAATATTATTTAAAGACATTTAAAAGTTAAATTCTGGTAGCAAATGTCTAACAATATTATCAATTTATATTTTTGAAAATGTCAGGTTGCAGTCATGTCTAAAATTTTATCTTCAGGCTGTCATAATTGATAAGTTTTAAGTGATCTATATCAGTACTGCATTAGCACACAACTGTATTGAACATTTTTGGCAACTTACAGTAAGGAAGCACTGCAATAATGCCAGCAATGAATCTCTTCTAATAATGCATTTTTTTTGGAAATAATGGTTAGCTACTTTCAGTTCAGGCAGTTGCAAGTTGACCTTGGTTGTGATTGAATAAGACTTCCCTTTAGACATTCTAAGTGATTTAATTTTCGTCTTTGTACATATTGACTTGCAATAGATAGTGCATAAAGATTTTCTGAGATGTGTTATGAAATGGTAGCTAGTATTTTTTAGTATCCAGTTTTGGGCAATTACGTTTTGATTGCTCACCACTGTATGTCTGCTAACCATATACCGTATGATTCATAAATAAATGAATCACCACTACCTCTAAGGAATGAGAATTGTGGTCGTTGTGAACTGTCAAATCTCTCCTCTTCCTCCTCTACCTCTGCCTTCTCCTCCTCCTTCACCACCATCTCCTCCTCCACTTCCTTCTCATCCTCCTTTACCACCACCACCTCCTCCTTCACCACCACCTCCTCCTCCTCCTCCTCCTCCTCCTCCTCTTCCCCTTCCCTTTCCTCTTCCTTGTCATTGTCCTCCTATCCCTCCACCTCCTATCTTGATAATCTTGAGTTTGTTCTCTTTTATTCTGTCCAAGATGAAAACACTTCAGAACTTTATAAGATATTTGTTTTTAAGTTACACCTTAGAGCATTACATCCATCCTTTTGGGAAAATGCCATGATTGAATGATGAATAGATACTGTACTTTTTTTTTTTTTTTTTTTTTTTTAAGTTTGAAGTCAAATAATTTGTTCTTTGAAGTATGTCAACTCGTGATTTCAGATGAAAGACAGTAGTGAATGCAAAATGTTTGCCTTTAGATCTGATAGTTCCTATTTGGCCATACATTCCTTTTGTATTGTACACAATATTGGCTTGCACTTTTTTC
>BOPN01004647.1:31888-39388 GCA_017312705.2 Penaeus japonicus
AGGTCCTGATGTCAACATTTCTAAACTTCACAAGAATTTCCTTCAGCAGTATGAGCCAGAAGCAATTGATCCTGAGAGTGGTAAGGGAAACTAGCATTGTTATGAAATGATTAAGAAGTTGATAAAATGTAAATGCATAGAAAAAGTGAATGATATAAAGGCTTTCTAGCTATTGGTGATATTGTTTTGAAAACTTAGTAGACTTCTGAATAGTAGATAGTACAATGATTAAAGAATGAGCTAGAATCATCCAAAAATGTCATCTTGTGTACTCATTTATAAATTAATATTGTACCAAATGCAGATACGATTTTTTTTTTTTTTTTTTTTTTTTTTTTTTTTTTTTTTTTTTTTTTTTTTTTTTTTTCTCTTTTTCTCTCTCTCTCTCTCTCTCTCTCTCTCTCTCTCTCTCTCTCTCTCTCTCTCTCTCTCTCTCTCTCTCTTTTCTCTCTCTCTCTCTCTCTGTCTCCAAAAGTTCCATAGAATATGGAGACCCCATTTTATGATTGGTTTCAGTGGTAAAAACAGCTATTTCTTATGGCCTCAATATCTAGATTATAATTGGAACTTAATTTTGTCAAACATAGATTACTGTAAGCATATATGCATTTAGAAATTATATGGCTCAGCCTTTTGACAGTGTACCTCACTTGAAAAGGCACTGTAATTAGATATATTTTTTTTAATACTCCATGTACAACACATTGAATTCATTATATTAACAAAAATAACAAGAGTAGTATAGAATATTATCATTAGTTAACCCGATAATAATGGGGGGGGTTTAGACTATGCTTGGTTATAATGCTGGGGTATTTCAAGGACACAGGCCTAATGCCTTGGGCTATTCGCCCGTTCTGGCTGCAGCCACCCAGTGTGCAGGCCATACAAAAAGCCATGACATGATATCGCATCCCCAGTGGCTGCCACTAAATGTCATGATATCATGTCACCGAACATTAACCCATTAATGGGTTAAGACTAGAGTGGAGATACCATTGGTTACATGATTAACTGAGGCATAAAGCATAAATTTTTTGTAGGGCTTTCAGAATTATATATCCAAGTTTCTGTTTATTTACATCTTGTCTTAAATGATTTTTAAAATTTCAAAATTTGGAGACTGAGTTACCATTTTTTGAATAGGAAGGCATTAACAACAATCAAGTGTGTGTGTGTGTGTGTGTGTGTGTGTGTGTGTGTGTGTGTGTGTGTGTGTGTGTGTGTGTGTGTGTGTGTGTGTGTGTGTGTGTGTGTGTGTGTGTGTGTGTGTGTGTGTGTGTGTGTGTGTGTGTGTGTGTGTGTGTGTGTGTGTGTGTGTGTGTGTGTGAGTGAGTGAGTGAGTGAGTGAGTGAGTGAGTGAGTGAGAGAGTGAGAGAGAGAGAGAGTGAGTGAAAGAGTGAAAGAGAGAGAGAGAGAGAGTGAGAGTGAGAGAGAGTGTGTTTGTGTGAGTGAGTGCTTCCCTGCCTGCCTGCCTGTTTTTGACATACTAAATAGTACTCTTTTTCTCTCTTACAGATAAGGTGATTAAGGATTATGATGCTAAGGTTAAATCATGGCTGTATTTTAAAGTATTCCATGAAGAATTTAAGTCAATGGATTTCAACACTGTGAAACGAAAGCTGTCTGATCTTCGTAAGAGTTTAGAAGCCTCAGGAGCTCTTCAGTCCACCAAGAAAAAGACTACTAAACAGTCCAGACCACGACCTAGACCACAAGAGAACCAAGGAGCTCGTATTAATACACCAAATGAAGCCTCAACATCATCCATAGGTGTCGCAGTTTCAGCAGCACCTACAACACAAATGAGTGGATACATGGGAGGACAGCAACCTCCGCCACTACCACCAAACCTTCAGCTGAGTGTCCTGGGTTTGCAGCATCTTGGTAACAATGCACATGCTGGTGCAGCATTTAATCCTGCTGTTGCCCAGCAACCTCAACAACAGCCTCTCAATCTCCAGACTGGTGGTGGTGGTGGGGGCCAGGGTGGAGAGCAGCCACAGCCACTCCCCCTTAATTTGCACTCAATGGGTGGCCATATGCCCTCTTATTATCTCTCTCTTGGTCATATGTCAAATCTGATATCTTTGCCAGTATCGTCAGGAGGTGGAGTACAGACTGGAAATGCACAAACGGGCAATTTCCCTGCTCAGCACAACATGCAGCAATTTAACCCAGGTTCTATTTTACCAACACATTCTGTAGCACAGGCAGGACCTGGGCCTGCTGGTCAACCACATGTTCTCCAGGGTGGTGTAGGGGTAACATACACTGGTGGTCAGCACAATCACAGCATGTACTAACCATTGTCATCTATATGCAAGTAATTTGAACCTATAACCCATATTGGGAATTCATGACGTAATCTGTTAATATTGATTCTTATCATTGGTCGTTTCTTAAATGCCAATGCAGTTTCTTATATTTGTTGATACAGGAAATGAGAGATGTTTAGAGTATTTTTACAAATGGTGCTGTAGAATTGGAAATATCTGCAAAACCTCATCTAGTTATTTTTGAATTCCCACATAAACCAAGAAGTGGTGGATGCATCATAAGTATTAAAAAGTGTAGAGTTTCTATGACACCTCAGAGGATGAGGAAATTATGGCTGTGCTAGGGTAAAATATGAAGTGGCTGTCATTTGAAATCATGCTCATCATACCGGTTCATATATTTTTTTTTTTTTACTTTCTTCAACAGTAAAATGTGTAAGAAAAATATATAAAAAGTTGTATGAATTTATTTTCTTTATAAGCAAGATAATTTTGCCTTATGTCTGACTAATTTAGTGTCAGTATGTAGGTTGTATATTTTCTCATTATTGATATAATGGGCTTCATTTGATATTTTCAGAGATTAAATATAACTGTGATGAGACATTTGTAATAGTTGAAGCATAATTTAATCTTCTATGATTTTAACTTTTTATTGCAGCTTATGATAAATAGGCAAGAGACTGAATTTTCTATTTGAGTTATCACAAGTAAATTCAGATTTGTCTGTTTTACCAGTATTTACATCTTATCAAGATCTCAGTCAGGGCATTTGAGCTGGCTCATTTTATTTGAATTTATCCTCAGGGATAGAGGTTAGAATCAATGTGTGATCAATCCCTTTGTGACTACATAAGAGTCTGGGCTTAGAGGAGAAGCTGTAGGCAATGAATGTATTGTTCTATTTGTAAAGATGTCTTTTGTTAATTATCATAGTCAAAGCATTGTGAGAGTTGTACCCAATGAATATTTTAATGTAACCATACTTATTTTATATTATTCCCATGAATTAAGTTATTGATGCAGGAAATGGTATTAGGTGATTAATCAAACTCTTTATATATGCAAGGAAAAGGAATTTTTTTGGTGAAAATTTATCATATGCCTTTTATTTTGTAAAAAGTTGAGCTTTTTGTTACATTGGTGCATTAAAGTTAGTCATGTTATTGGGCACTACTGCTTGACTATTAATCAGACTTAATTAAGTGAACTGTGCAAGAAGAATTCTTGGCTGTGCATATATTGCCTTCTGTGAGATTGGCAAGCAGTGAGGGAGATTTTTCATGGATGAATGATATTTAAGGTCATTAGACTCAATGACTGACAGGTGATTATCACAAAGTGTATTTATTTTATGTTATTATTAGTAGTATTTTTGCTATATCAGAAATGTATGATATTAATATAAAGTTCAGTTACTTTGTGTAAAATTAAGAGATTTTAAATGGTTTGTAAAATTTAAAAAGTTGTAAAAGTTTCAGTACATTAAAGCAAAAAATGTCTAATAATTTCAGTTTAGCAGAATTTATCACTTTTGTGGTCACAAAAGGTTGAAGGTATATCAGTATACTGTATTGCCCCCTTGAACCTAATTTGACCACTTAAGCATTTTTATTTGCAGTGAATGAAATACATACAGTTTGAGTTGAGAATTTGTGTATATTCAGTTTATTTATCAGAAAGGAGCCATTTCTTTTCTCAAAATCAGTGAAAATAAGTTCATTTTACACCTATGTGGATAGTTGTTGCCTTGACATTTATAACCATGATATCTTTAAAGGAATCAATGAAAATCAAAAGACTGTAATTCAAAATATTCCCAGTACAGCCTATCCTATTGTGAATAACAGTAGGTGTATATAACAAAGACTTGAAAAAGGTTTTTAGCTGTAACTACAAGTTTATAGCCTTGTTGCTCTTGGCTATCATTTTGAGAATATTTAATGATAGTGGATATGAATTTACAGTTTTCAAAATCATGGTAAGGGGGATGATATTTGTTTCCATAGGGTTACACTTCTAAAGAATTTGGATTGATCCTTAAATAATCCAGACAAATCCTGTACATATTTATGGGAAATTAAAACCTGTGACTGTCAGCAGTATATATGGTTTATGCAGTCTTGCCATCCACTTGATGAACTGTAAATGAAGTTGTATGGATTGATTGATTGATTTTTTTTTTTTTTTTTTTTTTTTTTTTGTTAGTCATTTATGAATAGTGGATGAAGCACAAATTCTTTTTGTAATATATGTATATTGTCCATATGAAATATATTAAGTTAAACATCAATTTTATAGGTGCCAATCTTGTTTTTTGTTTTTGTTTTTCATATGGTCTGTAGTCTGAATTTGCTGCCAATTTAATAGTAGGGTTAAACAACTGTCAAGGTGGCCTCGGAAAGGTCCGACATAACCTCCTATATCAGGGATGCCATTTAAATATTTATCTATATTATTAAACATTCATTGTACATGGCACTGAAATACCAGAAATTTGCACATCATGGGTGCTCTTTTATGTGCAAAATTGTATGTTGTGATAGAACTTGTTGCTGTAATAAGAGACATGAAAGTTTATGGAAGAATTCAGTCAGGTTATCTTCAACCCATTATGTATACGATATTCATCATTCTTTCCAAAGTAAATTGAAATTGGAATGTTCATATTGGTTATAAGGAGATACAAGTGAAATGGAATACGTGAATATGCAAACTATAGTTTATATTTTACTATTAATAGCTTTTTTTGAAATAAACAAGCAAAGGGTAATGATGACATAGTATCAATGTTCCCATGTGTACATAAAATTTGGATGTATTGTGTATTGCGTATGTTTGTCTTCCATGAACATTCATGGTTGGGTAATGAAACTGAAGTTTGGTAGAATGACTTTTATTATTTCCCTTTACTTAAGAAGTGGATTTTTTCTTTACCACTATATATTATAATAGTCCTCAGTTTAATAATTTGGTCTAATTGAATTCTTTAGAAGTCACTATATATAAATGTTAATATGGATAGCATGTATTTAAGAGGTGCCACAGAAAAATAAGGTACGTTATAATATTTTTTCCCCTTTGCCTAACAACTTCTTAATAATTAACTATTAAGAAATGTGAAAAATCATTCAGAGGCACTGAAGATCTTTTAAATCTGTATATTTACTCATCAGTAACTTATTCTCTTCTTGGATTGGCAATGTCCATTCCAGCTCCTCTGTTGCCATGGCCGGTCTAGTAGAGAGAGAGTTGAGTGAGTGAGTGTGTGTGTGAGAGAGTGAGTGAATGAGTGAGCGAGCGAGTGTGTGTATGTGTTTATGTTTGTGTTTGTGTTTGTGTATGTGTATGTGTGTGTGAATCTCTCTCTCTCTCTTTCTCTCTCTCTCTCTCTCTCTCTCTCTCTCTCTCTCTCTCTCTCTCTCTCTCTCTCTCTCTCTCTCTCTCTCTATATATATATATATATATATATATATATATATATATATATATATATATATATATATATATATATATATATCAGTAATTTAGACCACAATGTAAATACATAGAAGTATTTATATTTTGAGATTTATGTCCTTATATAATGTTCATTGAAACAAGTCCGGCTTATCACACAGTTTAATATCATAGAAATATAAGTACTGATTAGTATAATATTTTAGGGATTCTAATCATATCGTCCTAGGATAATGCATAACATTTAAGGGTCGTGGTTATATTTATATATAATACGTACACATATGTGTGTGTGTGTGTGTGTGTGTGTGTGTGTGTGTGTGTGTGTGTGTGTGTGTGTGTGTGTGTGTGTGTGTGTGTGTGTGTGTGTGTGTGTGTGTGTGTGTGTGTGTGTGTGTGTGTGTGTGTGTGTGTGTGTGTGTGTGTGTGTGTGTGTGTGTGTGTGTGTGTGTGTGTGTGTGTGTGTGTGTAAATAGACAAAAAGATAAACCGACAAATATGTGTGTGTAGTTTAAATCAAAAGAAACTTCTAAACACAAACGTCTGAGACCAAATTAGGCGATATCACAGCTACCTCCTCTTCATTAAATGTACTGTATGCTTTTCGTAGTGCGGGCATATCGTAGGACATTTGCAGCGTCTTGCAAGTTGGCATACTCGGCAGGTAGTTCCTGGTTGGAAGAAAACGGAACAGTAGGATAAATAAGTAATGATTTTGCCATTACTGCTTCTAATATACTTATCAATCATATGTAATGGAAATATTATTTATGATTATTCTTATTATCATCATCATTATCAGTATTATCATTGTTATAATATTTATTATTATTAGTAGTAGTATTAATATTATTACTATCATTATCATTGTCACAATATTTATTATTGTTTTTATCATTATTAATATTATTACTATCATTGTCATTATTATATTACTGTTACTGTTATTATAGATATTACAATTATTATCCTCACTTTTATCATTGTTATCATTATTATTATCACTTATCATTATCATCATTATCGTTATCATTATGATCTTTATTACCATTATCATCGGTTTTGTCTTTCTTATTGTTTCTATCATTATTATCATTATCATTATCATCATTTCTGTCATTATTATCATTATTATCATTAGTATTATCATCACTATTATAAGTATTGTCATTATCATTATTATCCTTATTATTATCATTGTTGTTATTACTACCATTGTTATTGTTATCATTATTATTATCATTATCATTGTAATAATTGTTGTTGTTATTATCATTATCATTATTATTATAATTGTTATTATCATCATTATCAATACTATCATCATTGTCATTATTGTTATTATTATTATTATTATCATTATCATTATCATTATCATTATCATTATTATTATCATCCTCATTATTATTATTATTAATATTATTATTGTTATTATTATTATTATCATTATTATCATTATCATTATTATTATTATTAATATTATTTTTATTATTATCAGCATCATCATTATCATTATGATTATCATTATCATCATCATTATCATCATCATCATCATCATCATCATCATCATCATCACCATCACCATTTAAAAAAATCATCATTATGATTATCATTATTATTACTTATATTATTATGATTATCATTATTATTACTTATATTATTATGATTATCATTATTACTATATTTTTGTTATTATCATTGTCATCATTATCAGCATCATAATCATTATTGTTATCATTATCTTACGATTTCACGATTTCCT
>BOPN01004647.1:56888-66888 GCA_017312705.2 Penaeus japonicus
AATATTAATATCAAGATTCATACTAATTAGGATCTTGCCAATAATACTAATAACAATAACATTACTATCAAAGATATTTATGATAATGACGTTGGAAATGGTAAGCTCCTCTTGCTAATAAGCATAATGTCAAACATAAAAGTAAAACAAAATATAAAATGAAAATGGTGATGACTTCGTTGATAGTAGGTATCCATAAATCCTGATAGTAATGTAATGGATATAGATAGTGGTACGATAATTGTAGTCAGTAGCATATCAATGATCCTAATATTGATAAGAGCAACATTAACGGCAATGATAGTGGTGATGATGATAATACTACTCCTACTACTTCTACTACTACTACTAATACAATTATGGTAATGAAAAAAAAACGCTAATAAAAACATGATAATAAGGATGATAACAAGGATAGATAATAATGATAAAGATTATCATAATAATTATGATTATAATAATAATAGTTATAATAATAAAGATGAAAATAGCAACGATGGCAATATCAATAATAGTAATAATAATAACGATTATAAAGATAATGGTGATGATAATAATAATTATAATAATAATAATAATGATAATGATAATAATGAAACTGATGATAATACGAATGATAATGATAAAAAATAATGAGAGTAATAATCATGAAAATGGCCACGGGGATTGTCTGTAAAACCTAGAGACTATAGGTTATAGGTTTTTATTTCCATAAAGCGAATGTAGATTATGGTTAGACAATCCTTTGGGTCTAATCATTTAATTCTGTTCTCTGTGGGTGTTAGTTGAAGAGATTAGGTTCGAGCCTCGGCCAGGGAGGTATTTCCATTTCTATATAAATTTACTGTATCTCTATGTTACCTTTAATTGAATTCAAATAATTGAAAAGGCATATAACTGGTGGTTCATATTTTAATAAGCTCCTTTTGTATTTAGTGTTTCTTAGTTTTCCATTTAACCTGCTTTACTGTGGCAGGTAACTCCTGGACCTGACCACAGGGGAACAATAGGGCTGATATGCCATAATGAGGCACATGCAGAAAAAGCAGGAGTTTCACTTACGATTTTTATGGTTTTCATCACTCTCCAGACCTTCACATAATCAAGGTTATAATGACACCCATGCTGATTTCTATATCCAATCACTATTTTACTATATTGATAAATCCAGTCGAGATGAATTATTGTTTCCTCAGAAACCTAAATACATGCAGTTCCATGTGGTTGCTACTTAGATCAGGCTTGAATGCAATTTTGTGACGGTTATAAATAACACTTCCTTGTTACATGAGTGAATGTAATGCAGTTCTTGACTGAAGACCTCAGGGCTTGGGGCCCAATGCCAATATCCTATAAATACAGATGTGCTTAAGGATATCTTAAACCTGTATCCTAACTATGCATGTATCTTTTGATTGCCCTCTAAGTGGCATCTACAGAACAAAGGGCAAAGGAACCAAGCAGGGACGTCGCTTCATACTACCTTGGATGTGGTAGGTCATACCTGGGAGGCCCTCGCCACGGATCCAAATAAACACAGCACGCCTGACCTTCCATGGAGGTATTTTGAGGCAAGAGAGGATGGATGTCTTGACATACACTATGCAAAGATCAAAAGGAAGCATTTACTCTCACTATCTGATTTTGATGTGTGATTTTTTTAATATCTGACTTTAACTATAAGCATTGTAGGGCGTTCAATGGGCCCTTGTGCACTGTATCTCCTGCATTACAGAAAGGCTGCCACTGTACCAGTTGGAAAGAAAGTATAATGATCATTCTATTAGTTGCAAGAGGAATAGATTACGGGGGATAAGAATGGTAATGCAATACTGGGTAAAACGTCCTTTTGGCATAACATTTGGTCAAGACAAATAAATAGAAACTAAAATAAAGATCCTGTCTTTGCTAAGAGTTACAATATCGACCTGGCACAATGCAAAAATTAAAAGTCGAGGTCCAAACTAGGGCTGGCACAAATATGGGGGCCGTGGTCCCCTTTGCCACCAGAACAAATCATTATCATTATTATAACTTTTATCATTACTTTTATCATTGACCATTAGTAGTAGTAGTATCATCTTTATCATTATCACTATTCCTTTCATTATCATTATCATTATTATTATTGAAAGCAAAATAAAAAGTTTCAAACCCCAAAAAACGAGAACGAAAAAGACGCAACTTGCAGAAGGGCGAGAGAGGAGGGGAAGAGAGGGAGGAGGAGGAGGAGAGAGGAAGAGGAGAAAGTGGAGAAGAGAAGGAGGAGGATAGAGGGAGGTGGAGGAGAAGGAGAGAAAAAGGAGTGGAGAAGGAGAGAGGGAGGAGGAGGAGAAAGAAGGCTTTGGCTGCAGGACAGAATTAGCCTGAAGCAAGCAGTGTTGCGCCACGCCCTCTCTCCGCCTCGCCAACACAAGAGCAAAGTTTATACAGGTGTCATGGGAACACTTGGAACGGACGAGGTTATACTTATGATACACACATACGTATATGTATGGATGTATGATTAGATGTTCAATTACTTCTGCTATTATCATCATTATCATCCTTGTATCATTATTATTATTAGTATTATCATTGTTTCTCCTGTTGTCATTATCTTTATTATCCTTATTTGATTATCGTTATTATCATTATTATTATTATTACTTCTATAACTATTACTATAACTGCTACTGTTATTATTGTTGCCATCCTTTTTGTTACTGTTGTTGTCGTTGTTATCATCGTCATTATTAGTAGTAGTAGTATCATTATTAGTATTATAAATATCATTATTACATTAATTATTATTATAATAATTATCCCTATCCCTATTTATCATATCATTTATTATTGTCAACATCCTTATCCTCATTATAATCAATATGATCAGTTAGAGGATTATAATCATTATGTTTGTTGATATTATCATTATAATAATCATCATTATTATCATGATCATCACCATTATCGTTATCAATATTTTTACCAAAGCATCAAACCTCTTTTAAGAAAAGAGTAAAGTTTCCAGAAGGGAAAGCAACTCACGAAAAGAAGTGAAACAAATATATATAAACTGATAAATATATCATAACACACCATGATAAAATTCACACATGCTAGCTGCAAGTTATGAGCTCAACAGACGATGCTATTCTTTCGCAAGTGAGAAAAACGTTTTTGGATTAGTTAAAGTTAGTAAGCGTTCGAGCTAAAGTGTCGAGCCGCACACATAAATGACCAAGAGCATGTACACGGAGTTTCTCAGAAGAGAGATGCCCTAATTTCTAAGAACATCTAGTGCACAGATTGATCTCGAAGATGAAGCCAGTGCATTGTAAAGTAATGAAGCTTAATCATAGTTCATCGTTTTTCTGTAAGTGCCAACAGGACGCCGATATCTGGGAAGGGCCTTTTAAAACCTGCATCGGTGACCGTTTTTTTCTTTCTTTTTTTTATTCAGAGAGGCATTTTCAAAACTTGGGAAAGCTCTCTGGAAAGACGTTTTTTTCTCCCAAACAATTCCCAAGTATTTGTATAATTTCTCTAAATACAGCCAACTATACTCAAACACACACACACATATATATATACATATTGCATTACGATGCCAGCGACTGTCCCTTTATGAAATTATAAAAATACACATTGTTCTCCCTGACCTTTCGCATATACTTCAAAAAACAGGAAACGCTTCCCATGTGTCAACACATATAAGAATTTGTGAGTGTAGTTACGTTTCCAATAGTCTAAAAGCCAGTTACAGTATGTGTGTTCACATGAATATTCCCGTCCAGTATTTATAAAAAGATCTATATATTCCTTTGAGTTAAAAGTGTCTGTGCGTTCTCGCCGTCGCGTGCTTAATGTAATGTAAGCTTCGGCTCCTCCCCTTCCCACGTGACACACACGCACACGTATGTAAGTGAACAAACGCACTCACAAGCAGACACGCCTGTGACTGCACCCAAACATATACTTTGTCTACATGAGTTTCAGTAACTTTAAGTAAGATAGCTAGGTATAAAACGCAAAATGAACGCTAGAGGAAAGCATCATCTCTTACTGCGAGTAACAAGCAGAAAACCATAAATACCAAACGCTCGAATATGTAACCTGGGAACAATTTAGGTTGATCTGGTTGAGATAGGACGCTGGTCTGGAGAGGGGGTCGAAAACAGCAAATACCATGGGCAAAACCTGAAGAACATTTTTCAGTGATTCCCTGACAAAATCTGCATACATCCATCATTTCCCGCGAACAGGCAGTCACCTGAAACATTTCTTTGTTTACAGGTGTCATCTCCTCTTCCCATAGGATTTATTCTCTAGACAGTGCTGAAATCTCACCCTAGAAGAGATATTACCTAATACATCTAGTCATCTACTTTAAACATTCCAAATATATCAAAATTACGGGAGCTTTCATGTTTGTAGAAGTGTTCACGTGCCCAGCGCCTGTTCATACACCTCTTCCCCACAGGATTCTACAGCGCAGTATCCAGCGATATGCGGCAACCCCTTTTACCCCACTGTATATATGTCCCTCCCTCTGAGGCAACTCAAGTAATATACGCTGGGTCGATAGACGAAGAGAGTTGTACTTGTTCTCCATCCTCATCTGACAGAATACAACTGCTGTACTTGGGGAGAGAGAATACGAGAATTATCTTTCTTGGAATCTTCACTTTGTTTCGAAAATTTGACAATCCAGAAAACGGTAAGTGCAAATTATATATATTCGTGACTTTAGCTGTCACACAAGTAGAGTTGCGTATCTGATAGAAAAACGTAACAATTCAAGTTTCCTGGCAACAGGGCTCTTGTTGAAGCGAATTGTTAAGATATTGTAGGGGATGTTATGCCTTTACCATCCTAGCGCAAGAAGGGTACAGGCTTTTTTGGCGAGTTATTCGTGTGAACTAAACGAAAATCCGCTCTTTGACACATAAACACGCATTGGATATACACAGCCATAAATGCAAATACACTCAGAGAGAGGGAGAGGTAGACAGAGAGAGTAAGAAAGAGAAAGAGAGCGAGAGAGAGAAAGAGGAGAGAGAGAGAGAGAGAGAGAGAGAGAGAGAGAGAGAGAGAGAGAGAGAGAGAGAGAGAGAGAGAGAGAGAGAGAGAGAGAGAGAGAGAGAGAGAGAGAGAGAGAGAGAGAGAGAGAGAGAGAGAGAGAGAGAGAGAGAAAGAGGAGAGAGAGAGAGAGAGAAAGAGGACAGAGAGAGAGAGAGAAAGAGGAGACAGAGAGAGAGAGAAGGGAAGACAGGCAGACATGAACATGATAAAAGAGAAAGAGACAAATACAGTGAGATAAAGCAGAGAATTTGTATGTCATGATTAATGCTTATGGGGAACAGGCGTTGATGAAAATTGGCCATTTCCGCCTCAACCTTTAACGGCTACTAGATATAGTAACCAAACAGAAGGAAGAAAAATGCTCATAAAGTAGTGTTACGAAGGTTAGGCCATTGCAGAAAGTTACGACTCTTGACAAAGGAAAATAACACTGACAAATAACAATTCTGTTGACCCATGGCATTCATGACATTGACCCACACATCAGGAAAAGCAATAGAACAGACAAAAGCACAGAGAACGAGGGATGTTAGCTACTCAAATAAGGGCCGAACGATGAAGGTGGGGCGGAGGTGTTCAATCGGACGCCGCTGACAGTTAGTCTTGCGAGTGGTAAGCCTGTTTGTTCTCAATTATTGCCTCTTGCAGATATTCAGCCATTTAATTTTGAATCGTACAGATTGTCATGTCCCCTCACCAATATTTGTCATCTGGTAAATTTAGTGTAGGCAATAGGTACTCTGTGTCTGTCAGCTAGGTTGATTGAGTGAAAGCAGTATGGCACAGAACCCGAAATGCTCTGCGCTTGTCCAAGTGACTGTCGTTATGACATTCGACTTTACGAAACGCATGCCAGCTGTGGAACGACACAGGATTTGTGTGTGTGTGTGTGTGTGTGTGTGTTTGTGAGAGTGTGAGAGAAAGAGAGAGAGATAACAATTCTAGAGATGCGCTCAAAATTGCATGGTTGACATAAAGATATGAACGGCCGGTGTTTGCGTGTTGTTTCTTCGTGTTCGGGCGCGCCCGTGAGCGCGTGTAGATACAGTCGGGTGCGTCTGAGGCTGGGGCATCACGTGTTCACGGCGTGGCTCTCACAGGAAATCGATTGACTTCCCTCCTCTCCCTATATCTATCGAAATTACAACAGCGCGCAATTATTCATTGTAGCCGCTGGCCTTATTTCATCTCAATCCTTGACAGGTAAAAGAAATTTGAACTTTCTATCATCAAATTATGTACCAAGAAAGTTTGTTTATCTCCTCCTCAATGTAAACAAAGAGAAACGCATGCGTATTACACGCGCTGCTCTTGCGTGAGTTTGCTGCCGCGACCTACTTCTTTGGGTACGCCTGGCGTTGCTTGTGGGGAAGGAAATCGGATTCAGCCCTGTTGAATGTTTACAGTATATGTTCATCTGAGAGGTAATTTGTGAGGCTTCTCAAATGCTTCAATTTACAGTGTATTGTAATAAACTTTGTAGTCGAAATGTCATATGATGAATAAAAATCTACCAAGACTGAAGATGAAATTTTAGATTTGCACCTTTAAAGAAAATAAGTATATTATTCCCCTTTATGAGGAAACCTTTTCCCTTCTGAAACCAAAATGTCTGCCATTCGCGTAAACATCATTGTATATTTTCATTTTCATTTGGTTACGTTAAAGCTCCTGGGTGTAAGATACTAATATTTCATTTTCTTTGGAATTAGTGTTGATTTACCTAAGTCATCAAGTATTTGCAAGTAGGGGAAGTCTTGCGATTACTGTCTGAATTTTATTTTGCTTCTTGAAAATTTGGAATCTAAAGGGCTTTCATAATGTACTCGCTTTCCGAGTGTCTTGAAATCTGCCGTTTATTTTCCAAATGCTTTTAGTTGTATTGAACATTTCTTTGAGTGCTAAGTATTTAAAACCGGAGCGTACAGCCGTAGACTATTTAAGATTTCCCGTTTTTTCCTCCTAAAAATGTACTTTCACACTGCTCTTACGATTTACATATTGAAATCATGTAAATTATTCGATGACTACACATTTCATAAGATTTGACATAGTTGACTTTATCCAGGCGTATTCCGCATAGATTCCAACTGGAGAGAAAAGTTTAAAAAAAATAAAAAATAAAATATTGGAATAAGGATATTTGAGCGTAGATCTGTCAAAAGCGAAGGGAGAATAGGATGAAGGGGGTGGAGGGTAATGAAAAGAGGGGGAAATGAAAACGTAAAAAATGGGTTTTCAGAAATGGTAGAGAAAATAGTAGGAAAGAAGGAAAAACGGAAGAATTATAGCCAGAAAGACGGGTGGTGTTTGGACTGTATCACCTGTAAGGTTATCAGTACAGGGGTACTGATAAACCTTGCTTTGTTAGTAGGGCGTGTTTCCATGGGAACATTTCCCGCAAAAGATTCACAGCAGCTAGGGTCTGTACCCGAAAATGCTTCGATAGCGTAACAGATTTAACAGATACTACAAATATGTCTCTCCCCTTCCCTTCGAGCTAAATGAAACTGTAGTAATGAAGGTGATATCAACATTAATTATAATAGTAAAATGAAGAGTGATAATAGTAGTATTACGTACAGTAATAATAACACCACCAAAGACAAAGATAGCAAACAGTTGATAAGATACGATGTAAACAACTGGCAAAACAACAATGTGGGCAGTAAGCCGCTATCAGCCTCAACAACAGATAAGAATAGACAGGTTGGTATTGATTGAAATATGAAGTATGACGACCACTATTAAAAGTTTATCCTCTCATGTTTATGGAATTGTGTTTCAAAACGTGCAGACACTTTCACTCATTAATATTAATCATGAAAGTTATTTTCGTTGAGCCGAAAGCATTCCGACAAGGGCTTAAGTACGCATGAAATAATCAGGTGTTATCTCGTTATCAAAACAGGGGGCAACAACAGGCAGTGTGTCTCCTAACGTGGGCGGTTTGGGAATATATTTTTTTTAGATCCCCTGTTCAAGAAAGGAAAGAAAGGATTAAATATAAACGATGCTTGTAAGTGCAGTGTAAATAAAACCATGTCTTAAAGCCTGGGAGGAAAAAAAGAAGCACCGAATGTAAACGCTCTTCCTTCATCACATCATGTTTGCTGAAAATGTATGCTCTATTAGAGCTAATTAGGTCTGTTGCATTATAGGAGGGCGAAGGATTGGCTCGTGCTGAACACAATGTGTGGGGCCACTTCTCCCTCCTCGTAATGGCGCTGATTAGCCTTTTTCTCACCAAGATCTTTGCTCCGATTAACGCTGGTCAGCGGAGAGTGAGGAGTCTTGGTGAGTGTCGTAGGTGCAAGACGGGAAAGTCTTGAACAGTTGCTAAAGTTCGCAGCCAGTTACGAGAGTTTTAGATTTTTCAAATAGAATTTTTGATGTTTCTTGTCCTGTCTTAGCTATGTCGTTGTTGTGCCTTAGTGATCGCAGTGGTATCGTTATAAGTCCTGCGACGGTCCGTAAGGATTCTCAAACAATTGCAAAGTTTTGAACAATGGTCATGGTTCGGGGAAGATCGTAGTAATTCGTACACATCCGATAGATCTTGTTATTCATTTAGTCAGTTACAGCGAGTTTCTATCTTCTAGACCCATTGCGATTTTTGGGTATTTTAGGGGGGGGGGGATGTGAAGGCCTATATCTCCCTCTGACTGATCAAACTGAATATAGTGAGCACAATTCAGGTGCTGAGATTTCATTGTCTACTAGTTCATTCTAGGTGCGTTTATTTCTTTACTATTTTGTAATCTATAGATGAGAGTGATCCATAAAAATATACATCGCACAAGAGAAAACCTAAAAGTATTTACACAATCGGAATGTCCATGTTTTCTAAAAGGGGTTGCATTGCTACGTAACACCGTACAATATACCGATTTCCTATATATGAAATTAAATACCTACTGGCCGTTTCAGTTCAAGCAAAGTCATTCTATTCCAACGAGCGAGATATTCTTCAGTCGTAGAGGACGATAAAGAAAACGGGCACTGAACCCACGGCCGGCAGCCAAACAAGAAGCGGTGATGTAGACCCACTCGCCTGGGCCCGGGAAACTAGCTATGATCTTTCATTTATAGTAGATGATAACATCAAATAACAATCATGGTGATGGCAGGAACATCAATAGTAATAATAATTATGGTAATAGCAATAATCTTACTATTTATGATAATAGTGATAATGAAAACTGTGATCTTTATGATAATGATGAAAATAACGATAATATAGAAAATATTGTTGATACAGTTGTATTTTTTATCATTATTAGTATTACCGAGATAATTTTGCTGCCGATATTATCCTATTATTGTTAATGTTAATGAGGAGGATGATAATGAAACAGATATTCACTGCAACAGGAGTTAAAGTAATACGAAAGGTAATTAATTAAAGGGGAAAAATAAATATTGGTAGCAGTGATATTAGAATAGTATTGGAGATTTATCACTCAAGTCACGATAATCCAGAATTACATACTTACTAGTATTGATCAATTCTGACATTTCTTCCCACATGACGATTCCAGTATTCTACGGCAAACATGCAACACATTAGGCTTCTTAGAATGATAAGCGTAACCTCAGAGACAAGACTGACGGGCACAGCAGAATCCACGATAAAGAATATGACACAAAACTCTCGTAGACACAGTTTGCAAGACTGCCTTTGACCATGCTTGAAATGTACACTACACATGGGCGAGCTGTAACACCTGCAGATGGACACCTGCATGCGGGGTAGTTATGAGAGAAGGCAGACTTATCTACACGTGTTCGATAACAACAGTGTACATCTGTTCCCTACTGCAACAGGTGCTATTTCAAAATCGCTCTAATCGTGTCCCAGCAGACTATAGTATAGACGTAGAAGATTTAGGTAAATGCAGTGACCATATAATGGAAGACCCCATTAGGAGCG
>BOPN01004647.1:71888-76888 GCA_017312705.2 Penaeus japonicus
TATATATATATATATATATATATATATATATATATATATATATATGTATATATGTATATATATGTCTTTTAATAAAACTTGATTTTAGTAGACACAGTCTACACACACTCATGCATAGATAGAAAAATATATGTGAGTGTGAGTGTGTGTGTGTGTGTGTGTTTGTGTGTGTGTGTGTGTGTGTGTGTATGTATATGTATGTGTGTGTGTATATATATATGTATGTGTGTGTGTGTGTGTGTATAGAAAGAGAGAGAGAGAGAGATTTATTGATAGAATTAGACTCGTGGAAATAATATTTCACAAAATTGATTAGAGTGAAATCAAATATGACATATATTTTCGATTTTAAATGAAACTATTTTGGAAAACTGGGGCAGATGTTTCTCCCTTTCTAATGAACACTATCATCATATGTAGCAAAACATCGCGTCGAATAATTCAGTTACTGCTACTCATACCTTGCTACTTCTGTAAAGAAATGGTAAACGCACCTTTAATATATGGACTAAAAGGATTTGATAAATGTTGAGTTTTTTAAGCAGTTTTCCTAATACAGTTGTAAACATCTAACTTACGGTGTGAGGAAAAAAAGTTAAGTGTAATGTAGTAGTGACCATTCATGTCAACGCTACTATACTTTTCATCGGACATATTATACAAGAATTGTATAAGATAATTTATTAATTTTATAGTGTTGCAATTCATCAGACATATTTTACAAATATTGTTTTCTATCGCATTTCTAATGATAGGATAAGAGTCCGCAAGGAAAACGCTTTGACCTCTGCGGCCGTTGTCGACCTTGGCGGAGTGTCCGTTTGCCCTTGGATTTTGTTATTGGCCAAGACGACCTGGAGCCGCAGGGGTGTGGGAGTGTGGGTGCGGCGGGAATCCGGTGGAGACGAGTACAAGCATATTTGGAGCAGATCTATAAATTACACGCACTCAAGGTCATGGAATAAAAGCAAAGGTTGATTTTGTTTATGGTAGCAAGAGTCGGCGAGGAGGGCCTGGGTGTTTGAATTTCCAGGCAAACTCTTTGAGGTGTGCTTAGTGATACAAAGGCATTTATTGTGATTAACATAAAAAGAGGAAGGTAAACAGATTACTTTGGACTTATCGTGGAATATGCAAGGAAAAAGGAGCGAGTTTAAAGGGGTTTCATTGAGGCTTGAATGAAATGCGTAGGAGGCGGAGAACCAAGAGAGCCAAGCGTGCAGGCACCAGAAGCGCGGTGTTGCACACAGGTCGATGGGAACGAGGACAGAGCGAGAAGGGGTGGGGGATGGGGGTAGGAAGGGGGGGAAAGAAGATAAGATATGGAATATTATGTCTAAAATCTAACAGAAGGGCATAAGGGTATAATCAGTTCATGAAGGCGTTTCAGAAACCCTTTCAAGAGCGAGAGCTGATGGAAGGTTGAAAGTCACGCAGCAGACTGTGTCATGCTACTGCAACTGCAACTGCCTCGTGCGGACGGCACAAAGGACTGAACTTGAGGCTGAACCGCAGAAGAAAAAGGACGATGACACACATTGATACAGAGGAAGAAATGCCGCTTTATAGGAGATTTATTCTTACTGAATGGCAAAGGAAGATGAGAGACTGGATGAGTAAACTAAAACTGACGATGGGAAATTAAAATGGATCTAGATGTGTTTTTGTCCAAAAGATAAGCGATAAGTATATCGTATTCACCATTTATCACTTCGTATTTTTTTTCGTGCATGAGGAGTGAAGTGTCACTCCTAAAATCATGATTTACGAAGCACCATCATGTTTTCGTCATGAATCAATTTACAGTAAAGCAAACTGCTGAGGTTGCTCCATGCGTGCAGCCCAGTCGTTCTTTCCCGAATGATGATTCCTCATATCGACACTCTTCCTCGAACATTATGGCCAGATGTTTTGCGATCTTTCTGAACTTGACGACATCATCCGAATCACTGACCTGTTTTATTAGTCGCTGAGGCACATTGCCTATTATCTGAAATGTCATGACGCAGGGTAGGATTATGTAAATGTATATGCTAAACGCGCAACATTGATGTTTATGTATATTCTTTCACTGAAAGCTAGAGCGATGATAATGCTAATTCTATAAAATTGCCATTTATTGTATATGAAAACGATTTTTAAGAATGTGATCGGTCAAAGTTGAAATTAATTCAAGAAAGTTTGCACATTATTTCCTAAATTGACTCCACATCGATACACGTTTATGAGGATATATAGAAAATCAGGAAGGGAGGAATCCTGTGTTCAAGGACGTTAGATAAAAGAAAAGTGACTACCTGTTATGCGTCGCATCAGATACCGTGATAAAGAAGTTAGGTGTAACAGCCAAGGCTGGTGCCCCAGTTTCACGGTCTTGTTACCATCTTATTTGGAATTTTACATATCGCGTTTGTTAGATATAAATGTTGAAGCAGACATCATACCTGTCTTCATTAACCATGAAATGGGAAATTTCCATTCTTCATGTCTATTGGTTATTGAAATAAATCATATCTACCTATGCCACGCGGTTGTAGTGACATATGCCCACAATGTGACAACCCGCAAAGGCCCAAGACTGCTGTGTAGAAGCCTTTTGTACCATTTAATCCCCAACATCCTGGACCCTTTGAATATGCTACGCCATGACCCTCTCGCCCCATCTCAGTTTTCTTGCCACCAGCCATACATAACTTGACCGTATCCCAGCCCACGGCTACTCAAGTCAGCACATTTCCGGAGCAATACCATACACATCTTTTTAGTCTTGCTAGTAATCAGATCTATTACAGCATGTAGTATTCATGTTGTCTTTTAGTGTTCTTGTACATTCACTGTCTATACTTTTCACCAGTTCTCTTACGCTCCAACGCGTCCCCTAATCTAGGGTGACCCTGGTGATGCATGAGTTGAAGGACAAGACTGGACGTGCTATTCAGGTGGATGGTAACTTGAGGCCAAGATCAGCGGACGTGCGAACCTTTCGCTTGAGCTGGGAGGAGAGTTCCATTGCGGGCTGTAGAATCTATGAGATCTATACCAGTTATCTAATATGATTAGCTCTAGCAATCGCGATCGAGATGTGTGTATATATATATATATATATATATATATATATATATATATATATATATATATATATATATATACACACACACACACACACACACACACACACACACACAAGATCGAGATGTGTGTATATATATATATATATATATATATATATATATATATATATATATATATATATATATATATACACACACACACACATATATATGTGTGTGTGTGCCTGTGTGTCTGTGTGTCTGTGTCTGTACCTGTGTGTCTGTGTCTGTGTGTGCTCTGTCTATGTGTGCGTGTGCGATTGTAGAATGTTACATTGTATGTAAAAGTTTGAAATACAGACTACAATTAATTACTAATTTAAAAAGAAACAAGTAAGAAATAAACACGATAACATTCTGAGGCCTCTAATAAAATGCATACAAACGCCAGCTCGAGGTCACAGAGTAGAACCCACGAAACTCGAACAACCTGTGCTGAGTGAACGTGCGTATATACCCGTGTCACAAGCGAGGGGAGAAAAGCAAGGCTCGTAACAGTATTAAACGATAAGAAGATATGACCCATTTGCTGCGTCCGTCATGTACTCTCTTACTCCAGGTTCTCTTTGAGGTAGAATGTTCAAAATAAACATGATATTGCTACCCATCTTCACCCATTGAATAAACTCTCTCTCTCTCTCTCTCTCTCTCTCTCTCTCTCTCTCTCTCTCTCTCTCTCTCTTTCTCTTTCCCTCTCATTCTCCCTTCCCCCCCTCTCGCTCTCTCTCTTTTACTCCGTTTCGAGAAGTGAACAAGCTCCGAAACAAATGCACATTAATGCGAGTGGACTTATCGTAAAGACTTTCAAGTGCTAGGAATCCAGAAGTGGCGCTGTATCTCTGTTGCGCAATATAGAGGGCTGTCAGAAGTAACATGGTATTTTTTGTATTACGCTGCTTCTACAACACAGCTATCCGCATAAAGTTTCCTCAGAATTTGCTTGTTATACCTTAGCTGATGTGTGCTTTTAGTTAAATTAATTCGAATACTTTAAAAGGGACTAAAACGTCTTGCTACATCATTCACATGGCAGTCTTGAAAATAACCCGATAAGATCAGAGGCAGTATCAGTTTGTGTTTCCCACTGGTATCGGCTGTATAATCTCCCATGAACTAAGTTGGCGGATAGGAGCCATGTTTGTGAAGACGTAGTATCTAGTGCTAGTCAGGGTTATATCCTACCTTTTAATCTACAATTAGTTGCCAACGTTTTATTCATCCATTTTAACGTTCAGCCTATCATGTGTCTCTTAGAATTTCATGTTATTTTAAAATAATATAGTTAAAACATGCACAAACTTGTTGTAAGAGTCATTACAAAGAGTCCACTAGTTCAATTTAACGTAGCCAGCTAAAAGAACCATTGGGTTACACAACATGAGGTTATCTTATCTAATTATCAAGAATATAGAAAATACACTTTGCTCATGAGTCATGGCCAGTAGTAGGTGTGTCACGAATGCTGGATTTTGTTTCAATATATTTATCGTCGACCTTTACCCATTTATAACTCTTCCCCCTCTCCCTTTCTTCCTCTATCTCTTTCTCTTCTTCTCTTCCTTCCTCCTACCCTCCCTTTCTCTTTCCTGTTCCCTGCCTCCCTCCTTGCACACCCTCTCCTTCCTCTCCCTCCCTCTCACCCTCTTTCCCAATCATTCTATCTAGATCTAGCTCTTTATCTATTTATTAATCTATCGTCCTTGCGTCTACGTGTCTGTCTCTGTCATATCATGCAATATATCCATTTCCCTCCTTTGTTCAAACACAAACATGACAGAAAGCGACCAAAGAAAAAAAAGGCAGTGATAAGAGTCTTGTTGCAATGTAATGCAGGTCTCAGGTAACCCAGCTTGAACTTTATGTGCATAATGCAAAACCAAGAAAAGAGAA
>BOPN01004647.1:101888-114388 GCA_017312705.2 Penaeus japonicus
GTATCAGGCTCGTTTAGCTATATGATATCCAGTCATGGTTTACCCTAAATCTAATATCGGCAATCGTAGATTTTGAGATAACCATCTAGAATACTGAAATTTATTGGCTACATTAAATTCTAAATGCTCACTGTTGAACTTCTGTGTTGATAAGGTAGTTTAGAAGAAATGTTTCTCAGAGAATCTCTGAAGTTTTCTTATTCTATTACGTTATAAGAGATGCCTGTCTTGATTATTCCAATGAGGTGATCCCAAAACACCGGACGCAATATTACTCTTGCAGTAAAAGCCTGCGATACAATGACGGCGCTGAGTTGGAAGTGTAAACCATGATTGTCACATCCCCGAGTGAGAGGAATATTAATATTATCTTTTGACTCATCTTTGACCATGGCGTTCATTGTGATGCTCGCTTTTATTGAGCCAGTATAGCGAGACCCCAGTGTAATGAATTTTAGGAAATTCTGTGATTTGACGATTTTTTGTTTTAAACTATTGTTTTGCTAGACTGTTTCTTACCCTTAGATTATTACTCTTTATCTATATAAAGAAATGCTCATTCAGGATTTGATTATTTGAATAACGTTTGATTACTTAGATATATTTTTCTTTAAGTGTTGAAATTTTATTGAAAAATAAAGTCTTCATGCAATGAACTTAATATGATATCTATTTTCTCAGGGCAAAAGATGCTGATGAATTAGTGTACAAGGATGTACTGAGGATCCTGGCCGCCCACTGAGGACTGTCCTGATATTGAAGTTCAAACTGTATCTCTGTAATACTTCTCAGAACTTTATTTTACCAGTGCCTTTCCAGCCGTATGAACATTTGAGATAACAAATATGTTTTGTATATTTTTTTTTACATTTTGACAACTTACATCATTAGTGCACTAGGCTTTTCTTCATATTACCGAATCTAACCTTGAACCTCAAGAATGTAACTTTATATCGTTGTTTGTCAATAAAATATTCATACAATGACCATTGCTAATGAAGCTCTTTATATGTGCTTATATCTTCAAAATGGAAATATTACCGTACATGATAAAAAAAAGTCTACAAAATATACATCACAAAGCAGAACAACTATCTGATACGAGTAGCCAGATGTTAAAAACAAAAATATTTTCTGCAAAATACCCTTTAACTGGACTGACAGGATCGTTTTAACTAGATTTGTAAGTAATCCTTCATGTAGACAAAAAGAATGTCATTATGTTTACAAGTAAGGTGAAATCACATGATCATTACAGCGTGTTCTCACCTACACTACACTCTGTCTCCAGATGAACCATTTTTACCTTCTTCCGAGAATTTCTTCTTTCATTTTCGTATGTACAGTGTATTGTGTTTCTGTTATAGATATAAGCAATGTTCTCTAAGGATTGTTGAAGTGTGTCTAGCAGTACCCTGGGAGAGAGCTTGTGTTGGAAATGAATGTCCTATTATTTCTTAAAGGGTTTGTGTCTACTTTCTCTTTTTTTTTTACTTTTCATTAATTTTCTGTTCTTTGACTGATTTCTGCAAAAGCAAACTCTGTAATTCTTTGCCATCTTTGAGTATCTTGAAACATATCCTTACTAAACCCATATCATAAAGCTATTAGTACATAATCAATCAGATTACAATCTATTTTTGAGGAACATCAACCGTAAAGCAGTTTTATGTTGTGTATGTGTTCATTCAAAAAATCTTTATTACAGTTTCGAGGAAAACTTGTGTAGATTAGGTATTGAATCAGTTTTTTTTTCTTCTAAAAATCCCACTGATAATTACTAGATACAAATTCAAAAGCAATCATATCATTATCCAATACTTTGCATACCTGAATACTCGAAAGTTTCGGTTTCAGTGAACAGGTAAGTTTAGACAGTTGTTTTGCATACCCTTTATGTTGTAGATATATTGGATGAAAGATTTATTCACATAGCTGTTGATATGAGGTAAATGCATTTGAATTAATTGGTAGCAACTCATGAAGTGAACATCATGCAATTTGTTGTCTGAAGTTCGTCAATCCTGAAGTTTCTCTGATTACCATAACAGTTGAAAAAGTGGATGTAGTGATTTTTTTTCGATTCATTTCCAGATATATATTAAAAATGAATGAATGATGACCGGATTATCATTATCCTTATTATCATTATTTGCCATGTATCTTATTCATATACGATATATATGCTTTTCCCCACTTCAAAAAATGTTCGCCGATGTCAAAAAGGATCTTATAGATGCGAAATAATGGCCACTAATATATGTGTATAGATATGTAATATATATATGTATATATATATATATATATATATATATATATATATATATATATATATATATATATATATATATATATATATATATATACATATATACATACATATATATATACATATATATACATATATATATATATATATATATACATATATATATACATATATATACATATATATATATACATATATATATATATATATATATATATATATATATATACATATATATATATATATATGTGTGTGTGTGTGTGTGTGTGTGTGTGTGTGTGTATGTTTGTATGCGTAGAGGTAAGGAAGTGGAAACAAGAATCACTGCTGTGAAATGTTTGAACGACAGCAAACAGTACCAACTGTCGTATCTTCTAAGGTTGAGGAAATTTAGATAGCCGTTAGTATTTTCAAACTTTATGTATTAGTCCCTAAAGCAATGATCTTAGACACACTTTCCTTTATCAATAAGGATTACCAAGACAAGAATGTCGACTGAATTTCCGAATCCCGGTTCATCCTCATGTACAAACTGATGTACAATTTCATTGAGAACAGCGTTTCCCAACCTTTCCCGAACCTAGCGCCCCCTGTAATTAGACAAGCAGTCCAGCACCCCCTAACTATGGTTAATATATGATTACTTGCAGATAAAGGAAAATGGTGTGCACTGCTTGATCGTATATTTTGATGAGTCCGTATAACTAAAAGCAACTGACAATATTTTTGATGAGAAGAACATTTAAAAAGAGGACCCTAGAAAAAGGAATTAAAATGGACAAGTCAAGTATACAGTAGCTGGGTAATCAATCATGCATACATCAATGTGATTTTTGTCGTTGCTGATGTTGCCAAGAAATAATATTTAACCGACACGTATGCATCGCTTCCCAGCACCCCCTGGAATTTATTTCAGGGAAATGCTGATTTAGAAGAACTGAGGAATATATTCGGTACCCTGCAGGCAAATATATTTCTATTTGATTTTTATGCATTTTATACACGTGATTCGAGGTGTCCGTCACTTGCAAGCATAAAGAATATAAGAAATGTCTAATATAGTTTATTAGAAAAGCAGAGCGACTACGGACGTATGTGAAAACGGGTTGCAAGGGCTTGTAGGTTGTAGCGTCCCCGCAAGTCCCACTTTAATTACCGAGGTAGAGATCCCAAACCTAGAAATGATAAAAACACATTCAAATAAGCAGCCAGAATAAAAATATTCCTGCCATGTCTTTGTTTCTAGAATTTAGCAGTTTTTACCTGTGCTCTTATAGATTGATGAGAATCATAATAAAAACAATTCCATCAAGTCAGGACATTCTGAAGCAAAGAGAATGTGTTAGTTAAAGACCGGTGTCATTAAAAGTGTATTAATTCTAGAAGTCACAGAAATCATCGCTATGTTGTGACCCAAATGTGCTTTTTCAAAATAAGGAAAAAAGTTATAGGACAATACACCAGTGGTTCTTAACCTCGAGTCACCATTAGGTAATGCTAGGCAGATTCCCGTCGGTGACCAAGCTTTTCCACAAATCTCTCTCTATGATATAATTTTCATTAATACCATCATAGTACGGCTCGCCGATGAATTATGTCCATCTTTCTATAAAATCAGCTTTCTCTATCATAATTTTCCCGCCCTTAGCTTAAATACTAGAGGGTGGCAAGTAGAAAAATTATTGATATTTCAAACATGTAAGTATAATGTAAATAGAATGATGAGATGGCTTTACAATGCCGTTTACATGAAAAATCGCGGTGTATTGAAGTTTAATTTCGTCTATGATTTAACAAGAACTTTTCATTGTACTACTTTTTTATACTAATTGTGATCGATTGTGTAGATTGTATAGTGAGGTTCATGTCTGCTGATTACGACCGTAAGTCGTGGAACAAGAGTAGGGGGTTTGACATTTTCCTGAGGGGGAAGGTTCAACACGTTTGTGTACCATTTAGGATGTCGCTCCATCATCAAGGCCGAGTTTTTTCTTTCTTTCTATCTTTCCAAGTATGATACTGTCACCAATACATTGGCTTGTAATGTTGGAGTTTTTGTCTGTCTCGCTGACTGCCACTGCTGTCAGTGGTATTCATTTCTTGGAGCCTTACCGTCAGTGACCTACTCTGACACACCTGATTATGTAGACCTAATCTTTATCATGAGGCATCTGCATGACGGTCTCAACATTATGACTTGTTAACCCTTACCAGGCCCGCTTTCATGTTTACAGATATTGACAGGTTTAACAGGTGCACGACCTGGGACAAAGAAATGCTGAAAATTATTGGAGGCCTGCATTTAATGTCATAAAAGCAAGTTGGATTCTTTGGGCAGAGGGTTTTGGACCCTATCATGTAAATAGTAACAGGCTATACTTAAGCAGGTACAAGTCAACAGTTTTGATTCCAAGAGAGGTGTGGTACCCATTAACCACGAGTTAACACTGATGGGGCAACGCAACACCAAACTGCGAGTGATACCCTTTTCAGGCATTTTGATGAATGCTGGTAAGAATATCAACATGCTAGTGAAAGAATGGAGGAACAAGCAGCGGAAGCTGTAGAAAGGAAGATAAATGATCTGGACAAGCCCAAAAAGTGCTCTGGACCCTTCACGAAGTCAGAGCAAGTAAATAAATATGCAGCCAGACTAGACATCTCAGAAAAGGACAAGCAAACAGGTCAGGGACGCCACACTGCTCCAACCCAAGAAAAGTGAGTTGTTCAGAGTGGTGAGGGACAAGCAAATGCCAGGGGAGTTTTCTGGCAATCTAGAGTTGTATCTTGTGAAGATTTCAAACAATGTTTTTGCTAAGATAATTTTGATAGGGCTAGATTAAAGTAGTCTAAATTTGCTTTCTCCAGTTTTGATTTTTTGTTTCAAAATGAAATTTGCGAAAAATGTTCCATCTTCATTTTTCTCTAATTATGAAAAAAAAGGTTTTGACATATTCAGATTAACTTTTATATAGACAAGAATGAATGATGCGTATGATTGTGGAAGTTTTGCCTATAAACAGGATTTTCACCTGCTCTGTCCCAGGAGACTTCTGCATTATAATTAAAAGAGAAAGATATACGAGGTTGCAGTATGACCGGAATATTCAATTTTTGGAGGTCAGTTGCAAACTCCAAACTCCCCCCTTTCCACCCGGACATCATGTATTCAAGGCTTATTTATACCTGATCCATTTAAGTAGGGACTGAAAATTCTATCCGTCAACTACCTCTTACCTGTATTATTATATTCATGTTGCACGAAAGGATGCAATATTAAGAGTTTGAATCTGCAAAGGAATTAATATTTTACATTTGATTACTTTTGAAAAAAGGATGCAAGCAGCAAGAGTTACTTTATATAGCATATACTAAAGTCTTTGAGTATACGGAAGACCATATACGGAATATAAAAGAGCAGAATGTACCCCCGGTGCCTAAATTAACATATAGCCAAATTGAATGACAACGCCATCTATTGAGTCATTCTATAAAAAAAGAGAATGGGAAATAAGAGACTATTGTATTCTGTAATTGTTTTAGTTCTTCAGCAAAGGTAGTCTTCTTTACGATGCTATATCAATTTTTGTTTTGCGTGGTTCTATAGTAGTATGATACCTACAATGTTTAGAATTTAGGTACTTCAAATGCTGCCAAGATAGAATGCAAAGCACAGAATATGCCAAAAGGAAACAAACTGATGAGCTGTACTTTAAAAATATATTTACTGGGTGTTATGATATGCAATGTGAATATCATAAATTTCCATATGTATTTAGCTTTAATTCTTAGGAATGAATCTGCTAGATGATCTAAATTTCCCAGATGAGCAACGTAGTCCCATGCCTTTGCCGTTTCCAGAGGCAGAGGACGGGAGGCACTAGCGCCATCTATTGTTCGGCCGCGGCACTGGCAGCCCGGCGGGTCGCACAGCGCCGCGCTCGCTCTCCCTTCCTCCTATCCAGCCCTCGGCTCACGGCTTCGAGTGCTCCCGATCAGCTGAGTTCACAACATGGCGGGCGGGTCGTCGAACGTCGAGGCAATTCGGGAGAGAGCTTCCATTAGGGCAGCTATCAAAAAGGAATTCCAAAAGCAGGTCACAAATCCCCATCGCCATGGCTCAGGAGAAGGAGGTGTCCTGGTAAGTGCGGCCGATTTCTGCGTGGAGTTCTTTGGCAAGATGGAACCACAGCGGCCAGGGAATTATTTTAACAAACTTTGTTTATACGGAAAAAGAAAAGTCAATTTAAAGTTCTTCGGTGCCTTTGTGTCATATTACTGAGAGGATAGTGGCTTTGTTAAGAATCAGAGGATGAACATTGTTTTATTATCCGGCTTTGCCGAATGATTTGGTTTTGTTTGAATGTATGTTCATATAGATTTTTTTTATCTCTGAAATGTTTCTGCCACTTGGCACTACAATGAAAAATGGTAGTACATTTTTCGTTCATGACAAAATTCATAATTTTCTGATTGTGGCACCAATGAACTACTCTTGCCCTCAAGTATTCGTATATAGTGAGTATGACCCTTGATTAGACCTAGATCCCCCCAATCCACACAAGGTTAACCCCAATAGGAGAGGAGGGCATGAAAGATGCCATATCTGATTGGTCATCAGCCCCTCTATGGATCTGAAAATTAGGGGGTAAATATTCTGAATAACTCTGCATTTCGAAATACCATAAAAGTGGTATTGATGGATTCCTCTCAACCTCTGCTGTTCATTTCTAGTGGAGACAATGCACACTTCCACCCCTGGACCCCACAATCATGGTCTCTTTTTTTTAACCCACTGGTCGTGGTTTTAAATAAATATTTGTGCAGTAGGATGGCTAGTTTACATTGTCTGGCACTGTGCCATCCATGTCTATGACTGACTCTGCCTTTTGCAGCAAATCATGCCATGCGCTGCTAATAGGTTAACCCGTTAATGACGGGTGACTAAATATCACGTCTAGTGGTTTTTGGGCCACACGCCGGGGACGCGTAATTTTGTCCAGCCGGGCGCGCAGCCGAGAATCCCGACGCGTTAGGCTTATGCGTTCAAGAGTCCCAGAATTTCAGTCTTTTTAAGCCGAAATGGCCCCATCGGGAATGGGTTAAGGCACTTCGTGCTACCTCGTCCTACTTCGGGGCATATTTCGCTTGCAAAATCTCAACCCAATTACCTACCTAACTTTACCTAATTTTGAATTAAGCCCTAGCCAGGGGGGGGGGGGGCTTCGCTCCACCCTGGACCCCCCCTTTTTAGGGCACTTCGTGCAACATACCTTGTGCAAAATACCCCGAAAAACACCATCCTTGCCCTGAAATTCAAACATGGCTGTTTACTTAGTTACGGCTAGCGACAAGCTGTGGACTGGGAACCCCCAATGAATTACCTGCTTGCGCTGTTATGTCCTCTCGATAGATGGTGCAATATTCCCCATTGTTTACATTATAATTATAGAGTGCCCTCTATTCATTACTTGCGTCATTATCGGTCATAGTTTCCTATGCTGAGGAACATATGAGACGAAGACTCAGTTGCTGTCAGTGTGAAGGTTATTTGTGGTTGGTTGTATCAGTTTCATCTACAGAACTAATAACATATCATAAGTATCATGAAGTGCCCTGAATAGGGGAGGTCCACAGAGGGGCGAAGCCCACTCTTAGCAAAGGCTGACTTCAAAACTAGGCAAAGAGAAGTAGGTAATTGGGTTAAGTTCTTGCATATGAAATATGCCCCAAAGTAGCACGAGGTAGCATGAAGTACCTTAAAAAGGGGGGGGGGTGGAAACAAAGCCCCCCCTTGGCTTGGGCTAACCTCAAAACTATTCAAAGCTAGGTAGATAATTGGGTGAAGATTTTGCATACAAAATATGCCTGGAATTCATATTTTACCCTGCAATTTCCCTGATCTACTCCATGCCCTCCCCTACTATCGGGACCCAGATTGTGGGGCCCAGGGGTGGAAGCACACATTATTTCCACTATATATGAATAGTTGAGGTTGAGAGGAATCCATCGATACTACTTTTGTGGCATTTAGTGACGTGGCATTATTTGGAAAATTTACCAATTAGGATTAGCAGAAATTATTATACACAATGAATAATGGCAGAGATTATTTTTCTGGTGATTTTTCTTGGGTATTTTGGAGTGGGCCTAATGCAGTGGGGTATTTGTTGTTTAACGTAACGCCCAGCCACAATTTGCATGGTCACTAGAAAGCCTTGTGACAAAACATGCCATTCAGGGGAAGACCTGCCAAGCCATGATGTGATCATCCCATCTTTCGGAGTTGAGGAGTTACTGGCAAGATGCAAGTGGCTGTATGCCTTGCGATCCCCTATGAGTGGGGAACTGCTTCCCCCCACCCACGAACTTTTACTCTATTGTATCATCATTTCAACTATGTAAATATCACCAGTGATTGTATATATTGTAGATTCTACTGCTCACAGCTGTGGCTATGTAACCCTCATGATATATTATACTAGATGTGAAATTAACCAGACACCACAGGTCACTGGATCGTTTTGTTTTTTTTCTTTTTCTCTCTCTCTATTTATATTATGCTTAAAGGTACTAGGGATACTTTCCATAATCCTCAAACCTCCAATACATGTATTCAAGATAGAGCTAGCTTGTAGAACTAGAACTCTCTATTAATATATTGTGAAGTAAGATGCCAGAATATAGTTGATAGTTGATAGGTTTGTTGGCCTTTGGAGAATTAAGTAAGGACACAAAAGTTGTACAACCACACTCTCCTCCACTTTAATGGGTCATTTTCACCAATTGCGACTTTTTTCTTATACGTTACTGATGGTCTTGCATATTTATGTGACGGTCTTTAAGTTTATCTTTAAGAGGGCATGGCATTTAATATAAGGGAAATCATGTTATCTATTATATTCAGTAGAAGTAATGTAATTCTAAAAATGTTTGTTTTATTTTACTATATTGCAATAGTAGTTGTTTGTAGAAATTACTAATATATCCATTCTGGATCCCTCACTGCAAAAGCTAGCCAACTAATGTTGTAAAAGCAATAATTGCTCAATAATGCAATTAAAGTATATAATAATAATGCCAACATGATTTCAAAGCATTACAAATAAAAGGGCAAAAATTATACAATATATTTAAAAGTCTATGAATTAAGCCCAGCAATCAAGAAGTTATGAGTATTAAATTTTAAAAATAATCTTAATCAATGACAGAATAGCTTTTTTTATAGTGCTTAATATTAGTTTCCCTAATGCGCCTTTGTTATTGACATTGTCTTCCAGTTTGATCCAGCTGTGCAGCGCTTCATGTCAATGAGAGCTACTCGTTACGACCACTTCAAGCCTACTCCTCGTTCATCATTGCTTGGAGTAGCCATGCTTGCCATCCCTATCTTGGGATATGGTTGGTGGATGAAAACTAGTCGAGTAAGTACTGCTCTTGATGAGCTGTTTATTCTTTTATTTATTTTCTTTTTCTGCTAATTTCTATATGTCCTTAAAGATTTTTATTTTTTAGTTTAAATTGTATATAATTATTGCCAACTCTTTATTTTCCCCACCAGGAAAACTTTGAGCAGCAGTGTCGTACTGGCCAAGTGGCATATGCAGACCGTGAATTCAAGTTCGCCTAAAATTGTTATGAAGGGACAGCTCATCTTTGATAATGATGTATAGATTGTATATGAGTATATAAATAAATAATTTTAAAGGTTTATTTTTATTAATATCCTTTATGATATATACTTTTGTTTAAAGTAAGTTAAATAAGAGAAATCAGCTTTCATTGGACCATGTGACATCGACTATAGTGTGTATGTGTAACATAGAAAAGCAATCTAAAAACTAAGAAATATAGAATGTATCTAGAATATCAGTCTTCTCTGAATTTTTCAAAGATAAATATATAATATTCAGTTAATTCTTTACTATATACAGGTTAAAAGGATACTTCACAGTGTACCTTGACTGTCCTCAATTAGAACAAGTTCAAATGATACAAATTCAGTTTGTACAAAAGATATGAAAACCAATTTACTATTAGGATGACAAACTCCTTTTTCAAGTCTACTAGATGCACTTTGAGCAATGGGACTTTATATTCTGCAGGTTCTAGCAGCACTTCCAATGTCAGAATTTGATGGTATCACTTTCTACTGTTCATGTCTGTACTTTTACTACAAATCCATCTCCTTGTGTTCATTGGTGTGGTTGTTTGCTGACTTTGCAAGAGTTTGTACTATTGAACAAAGGATTAAAGTGTTTTTTCCATGTTAGAGCTGATTGTAAGACTCTTGAGACACTACTGCAAAAATGTTTTGCAAACTTAATAAGTGATTGCCTTATTAACTAGAGTGTTGATTTAGTGTTCCAGCTAATTGTAAATGTTCTTGAGACAGGACTCTTAAAGTGAACCTAGATAAGATATGCTTGTAATTTTTTTTTACTCATTTGTGCCAAAATTGGTTAGACCTGGTTATCATGTTCATATCCACTTACTTATAATGGTTTGCAAAGTAGTTAGATTTAAATTATTCTCATCACTAGTTGAACACATTTATCAAATTAAACCTAAACTCACATGCAGCTTCATATAGAATATATTCTTAAAAGTTTGGATGTCAAGTGATATATATTGAAAAAGTGGAAACAGTTATGGTCTTTCATTTCCAATAATATAAATTACTAATTAAAACTTAAGAACCACATTATTTGTACTAATCCAATCCTTCCTTTCAACTTAAGAAATATTTCCCTTATTTACCTACATATACAATATACTTATGTACATTTTGTGTGATGGTGTATATGGTGGCAATCCCTTCACCATCCTCCCAATAAAACTTTCTTTATGTGACCATGCATATTTGTTTTACTTTTTTTCACATTTTCTTGAGATTTGACTTCATGGTTGACCTTCCATGATTCATTTTATTAGCACAAAATATGCCCCTAATGATAGAAACTATTAGGGATTTTGTTAATCCTCATAACTAATCAGTTTCACTTGCAGCAAGAGAGAGGTGACCTCCAAACAAGCATGTTTGAATCTTGCCCACAGTGTTCAGTTTTATAGCTGGATCCCATTCTTCTGGAGAATATGTAATTGAATAACCTTATGATGGCCCTCCACAAATTATCTTTATACTATCAGTAAGTCAAAGTGATTATGAAAACAATAAAAATCTCATGGGTACACTACCCTGTATGCAGACTGATGGTTTTATTCTCATAAAATATTTATTCAGACCTCTGCATACACTGCAACTTGTCTAACTGAACCTTTGCTCTTAATAGTTAAGTAGCCCTGTCTAGACTCCCAAAAAAGGGGTAGAGTTCAAAATAAAATACTGACACAGTAATAGTGAAGATATAATATAAGAAAAGTGTTTTTAATTTCTGTTCTACCTCTCTGTAAATGCTGAAGGTAGTGAGAGAAGTAATCACTAGGTACTATACAATATAACTTCTATGATAGTTTTATGTCTCCTTGTATATATTGTATAAGAACTATGACTTGTATGAGTAAAGGTATATTGTGTTGACAAGATAGGTATGTTCATTATAACCAATATCTAATGTCACCTTGGTTATAGATTGTATAAAGTTTTGTTTGGATGGATAAAATAACTTTATTTAAAATTTTTATTTTCTTCTATAATGTTATTCTGAAAAGATTTACAATATTTACAACATTATTTTAATGATCTTTTGTATTTTTGAAGAAGTGACTGGTAATAGGTCTCAAACTGTTTTGGAGTCTTGTAAAGAACAGTAACAGATGATGGGAAGTAACCGATCTCTTTCAATTTTTTTATTCTCTGTGCTGTTCTCTTTTCTGCATACAGTAGAATACGCATGGAGGCCCTGTAATGAAAGTTTAAAAATTATTTTCAACAAATTCTTGATTCATTAACTTGGAATATGCGTTAAATCAGCATTTTGGACAATCTATAAGATCTAGGAAATATGAAGTCCCTCTCCACTTAAGGCTTATCCTTCTGACCTTTTCTCCAGGAAATGTAGCAAGTGTAAAACAATTAAACCACAAATATTATCAGAGAAAAATACAATTTGCCTGTGGGAGAGTAATATAACCAAAAATTAATATTATAATTTGCTTGCAATGACATGAAGTTCTTTACAAATTAACTCTGCTAATGCCTAGATATCACTTGTCAAACATAGCCATAATAGAGAAAATGTTAGAAGAGGTCGTCTTTGCTCTTCTCTGA
>BOPN01004648.1:0-2500 GCA_017312705.2 Penaeus japonicus
GTGTGTGTGTGTGTGTGTGTGGGTGTGTGTGTGTGTGTGTGTGTGTGTGTGTGTGTGTGTGTGTGTGTGTGTGTGTGTGTGTGTGTGTGTGTGTGTGTGTAAAAACAAATAAAATATTCAAATCATTTACTACAAATCATTTACTTAAGCATAAGGATGCAAACCCATGTAGGGAGCCATGATGCCAGCCCAAGACATATATGATAAAAAGTAATACTCCAAAGAAAGGTTTGACATAAGCAAAAGAATAGTTATAATAGCAATGATAATGAAATGAAAAATATATCAAATAATAATCACACTTCATTAAAATAATTCAAGCCCTGTGTTGTAAGAAGCAAAGTACAACAGTCTGACATATCCGCCATTAAGGTATGTTCTTTTGGCCATTCTACAAAGGAAGTGTTGTCAACAATCTTAAAATCCAAATGTATTAATAAAAAAAAAGAAGTGCCTTCCATTAGACTAAGTTTCAGTGCACAAAAAATGTGTGCTTCTTGTAGCAATAATGCATAGCACCCAATTCAAAGCTTGCAGTAACACTGGTGCTACCTTTTTTTCTTTGTCCTACGTTTTATGTTTGACTGTCCCATGTCAACACTAAGAAAGGACACAAACATTACACACAATTAAAAGTAGTTATAAAATATGTTTTTATAACAATAATAATGGTAAAACAGCAAAATTTACTTGAGAGATTTCAAACAAGATGAAGAGTGGTTTTCTACTAATGTATTACCAGAGCTTTGCTTAACAATAGGAATCTAGAGTTAAAGAGGAATGTCCACAATGAAACATCAAATCAGAGATCATTACATTCACAAATACTTACCAATATATGCCAATTCCTCCAAGTGAAAATGCTACTAAACCAGCCACTTCTCTGAAAAAATAGAATCCATATAGAGTGCATTAAACTTGAGACATTATAACACTTTTTCGCAAAACTTTTAGTACAAATCATCAAGTCAATCTACCTACTTACTATATTAAAAGGCCTTTCCCTCCCTCTTTAATATAAAGAAATTGGTATCAGATGCAGATTTTTTGTTGTAGTTAAACTCCTATGCTCAGACTCATTCAATTTTCCTTCCTAATTGTTACATTTGAGTTTTCACACATCTACTAAAATATCTTAATAAAAATGCTGAATAATATCAAAAATATCTAGTACTAAGATTGAATAAAATTACCAAAGTGAAAAAAAACACTAAAATCTAAGGTTTCAGACGAGACAAGAACATTTTTGACGAAGCATGATGAGATGATGAGAGCATGAATACATAGAAGTGAGAAAACAAGAAGAGTTAATCCACGTCAGATGTATTTCTAGAACTCGTTTTGACCCTTATCTCTCATATGAATAAAACATATATTCCAGTCTTTATTTTACATCATATTTGTGGTCATTTGTTCTTTTATCAATCTGCCTCCCTCACATATTAAAATTGAAAGGACACAATGTAAAGAGCAGTACTTAGAACAACAGTTATTCTGTTTTATCTTTTTAACAGCAGCATGAAAAGAAAACTTGGGTTCAAAACGTTGAATGATCATTATTTAGGGAAAAATCATTGTATATTTAGATAATCAATTAACTTCCACACATCATATTCAGTCCAGGGATCATAAAAATCACACAAGATCTCATTTTAAAAACATGATGAGAAAAACTAATGTTACTGGTGAGTGTGAAATAACCCTATAGTCATTGACTTTGTATGAGAGTAATTTTTCCAATATTCTACTTTGAAAGCCATGGCTCTTGCAAGATTAGTTATGTACAGCATAAGATTATCAAAGTTATCTTAATAAACGAGTACTTATAGCTAGGACACTATACAAAACATATTTGTTTTTTTATATAAATCCACTATAGAAAGCACAGCTATTGCTTGAGGTTGATGAACAAATGAATTCTATGAAATAGGGGCGCTAACAAATTGTAGCTAATTCCATCAAGAACATTTAATGAATACACAAAAAAAATATATATCACCTAGCCAAGACACTAATGGTTGAATGGGCAAAACCTATGGCTGCTCCTAAGAGGTAGGGAAACATTCACTACAGATGTCCAATCTCTAGTCAAAAATAAGTCATCACAAAATAATGTCCTGCATCTTTCAATTGTGATAAAAGCATGAATTTTAAAAATGTGACAAAAAAGGAGTATAAAAAATCCTCTTATTTTTTCTTTCGTTAACTTAACAATGCCAGATGCCAAATATACATGCCATGGCAAGATGAGCCCATAACCATATAGATAATCATATATTTACTGATTTTTTTTTTTTTTTTTTTTTTTAATGCTCTTGATAATCTGAATGTTAGATGGCACTACAAGCAGGTCTTTCTTTCATCTCCACTCTGAATTGCCACATCCATGATTATGCAGTAATGACTTGACTGTTCAGAAGTGAATAGAAACTATAATTTTTGGCATATATCTCAAACATATAAACAAAATAACCAAAATCTCCTTTCATCCACCAATAAT
>BOPN01004648.1:12500-20000 GCA_017312705.2 Penaeus japonicus
CTTTAAAAAAAAAAAATTTCCATACCCCAATCAGTCATTCCATGATCTGAGGTAAAGATGTAAGCTGTTTTCTTATCGTTGTAGAAGTCTTCAAACACCTTGACAACTCTTTCAATCCCTTTATCGACGACTGCAATATTATCTAGATATTCCCTGAAAAAAAATATATAGTACATTAGGAGAGAATAAATGGGAGTACTTATGCACTGTTCAAATGGCCTATATGGTCCTTTCTTATCAAATATATTTTACTTTTAAAATCTACTGGACAGAAGAACACTGCTCTATAGCTCAATCATAGTACATACTTGGAATATGGCTTGTGGGCATGTCCATTTGTATCAATGCCTAAAAGATGGAGGAAAAAAACTATGCGATCCTCTAGCAGACGTTCCCTGAGCTTCTTGTCTCCCTTAGCACCAAAGAAGGAAACAACGTGATCAAAGACCCAAGTGTCGAGTCTCGAGGCATCATCACTGGCAAAGTCCTCCTTCTCTGCTTCATACATAAATGTCTCTATGTGACCTCGCTCTGATCCTGGAAACAGAGGATTTTGATTATGTAATTGATAAATAAATTACAGTGCCTTATTTTTAGAATTTAAAAATCTATATCCTTTCATGTCTACTTTCCAGTAAAACTGGAAAAGATAGAACATATTTCTAAATTCTACAAGTAAAAAAACATACCATCTCTCTCTATAATATATAATCTATCATTATTCAACTAAATCATTAAATTTACAAAGCGCCAGTTAAAGAAAATAAATAAGCAAAGGGAAAAAATGCAAGATAAACAAACATACCACTTGCAAACATTGGTAGAATATCTGGGCTGCCCCAACACCATGTATGACGACTCTCATTGAAGACAGAATCAAACTCTACAGGATTCTCTTTCCATCCTTTTGCAATTGCACTTGGGTCTTCAAAGATCCCTGCAATGATGGCCACGTGGCCTGGCCGAGATTCTGTAGGGACTCGAGTGTGAGAAACTCCCCACGTCCCTTCTTTTTCAATGACTGACCTGTCAAATCAAGCATGATAACATTAAAAAGTAACTCAGTTCTTGCATTTTCCATATAAGTAAATTCAGACATACTATGGTTTTAATACACAAAGCATACATAGCACTTGCTTTACGGTCGAGCCATTTGAGAGGTCACACAATACTATTTGGGGGATTTCAGTTATTGTTTGCTGTAAAAATAGTAATAAAAGTATGAAAAAATAAGTTTTCAAACAACTTTGGATGCCTGCAGCTCCATATGCAGATGCAAGGTTCTGTTGGTTACAATACAGTGTATATAATGATAACCAGTCTGGAAAACATGGCAATACCTGACACTTCTCATGAGTACAGCTGCCATACTCCTCAGTATGGATTAATGATGTACCCTGGAGGTTTATCATTGAAAAAGGGGTAAACATCCAGAATAGTGCTGCATCACTAAATACCACAATAGCAGAACTGATGGATTCCTCTCGCTATCTACTATCATAGATATAATCCATAATTTCCCCTCAACCCACCCCACAATCTAGGTCCCAATAATAGGGGATGGCATGAAGTAGACTGGGGAAATGGTTTGGTAATATATGAATAAATTCCAAGAAATATACTTTATTTGAGCCATATTTCAGTCTACTGTAAAATAAAAATGTAAAAGATTTTTTTTTTTTTTTTTAAGTTTCTTTAAATAGCATACCATGTATACAGCTGCATATGGTATGCTATTCTTTACTAGGTGCACATCTATAGTGCATGGGCTAGTTTCTTATTTAGCAATAAACCTTTTAACTCATTGGCACTGGGTGATGTGATATCACGTCATGGGAATATTTCCCTCTCGCCGGATGACATCCCATCACGTCGTGATCTTTCCATCAAAACCTATGTTTTACATTGTAGGTATGTATATACTCATAGAAGATTCATTTGTATAGACATTTTTAATCACTTGTAAAAATAATTAAGACAAATACAAAAAAAAATACAAAAAGCGTGAATGGGTTAAGTACATCTTCAATGTGTATTCAGTGTCATAAGTATAACCCAGTTGAAAAGTCACGCACACAGAATTTTGAACAATAAGGTACATGAAACACATACAAGTCAATTGTTTATCACTGTTGGATGAAGGTTGAAGACCCTAATCAAACCCTCCCCTATCACCCGGGCCCAGACTGTGTAGTATAGGAAAAACTCAGAATATATCCACAGCATATGAGTAGTAGGGCGTGAAAGGAATCCATTAGCGCCACTATCATGATAATTTTGTAACATAATTCTAAATATTCATCAAAGTAGGAACTAGTCCGAGCTCTATCCTCCCCAAATTAAATGTGGTAAACGTTAAGCCTTTGACAAAACATGAAGTATGGGATATAACTTGATAAAGACGCAAACAAACATAGCGAAAATCTAACCTTACTGCATGACTTGGCTTTAATTATAACATAACACCATAAAACTCTCTTCTTTCTAGAAATGTAAAATAAGCAAGATGTATATTTTTTTTTCATAATCTAAAAATGAGTAAAGGGAGATGACTCTACACATGTACTGACCTCACCCATGCAAATACAAAAAAATGTATATACATGGGACAATAATAGCACCAATAAGGAAACGACTGATCCTAGCAACAAATCTATCAACCAATCACAGACATTTGCATGGTGAGTATGGGTCCTCATTCAAATTCCAAAATCAGTATAGAGAAGGCTACGGAGTGCACAAGTTGTAGATACACGCTGTGGGGCTTTATTAAGTTATTTCATAAAGATGACGGTTGAACTTAAACTCTTATGTGATGACCCATAACCCGGCAGCTTATACGCCTCCAATTAAGGTAAGTAATGTGCACATCCTGATTAAAAATGTACATGCCACACAGTGGATTGAAAAAAGAGGGTCCAGGGGGAGGTGCCCTAATGCTTAGGCAAAAATAAAATTAGATTAGGTTTTGTTGTAGAGATGGGTAAAGCCCCTCCTTGGCTAGGGCTATCCTAAAACCTAGGTTAGGTTAGGTTAGATTATGGATTAGGTTTTGATCCCGAAAAACTTGTTTAAATCTTCCTCCAGAAATTGTTCAGTACCATGTTAACACGGGCGCATGGTGTGGGGGAGGGGGGTTTGAAACTCAGAAAAAAAGGTTTCCAGAGGTAATGAATATCATAACTGTGTAAAATACAATGAAAACTACCAGAGAAACATTGTGTCGTACCTAGAAGTTTGGTTGCATCTTTATCCAAATTTACCAAGTATGGAGGCCAAGGTAATTGCGGTATGCCCTTCATGCAGCTTAACTTTAACTAAACACACATTTCATTCTATCAATTCTAGAACCTCAACCACATACATTTTGTCAAGATACAAGGCTATAGACCTCGCCGGTAATTTATCACCAAACAAGGAAATTGTCCAAGCTCTGTCGTGAGTATATGTGGATGAGGTTTACTAGCCTCGCCTTCATCCCAAAGCACGGAGGTCACAACTATCGCTGTAGTCACTGTCGTCACTGCAGCGTGCAAGTATTAAAATTGATTGGGATAGAACCCTGGCAATAAAATTAGGAGAAAACAGGTCCTATCTTAAAACCCGCAAGCTGGTGTCTTCCGAACATTTACTAAAGCATGTGCCTTTCTCCTCACCTGAGAAAGGGCGCTCTCGTAGTTTCACTGCAGCGTACAGAAGTGTCATATTAATTGGGATAGAACCCTGACAGTAAAATTAAGAGAAAACGGGTCCTATAACAAAAAAAAAAAAAAAAACCCGCAAGCTGGCGTCTTCCAAACATTTACTAAAGCGCGTGCCTTCCTACTCACCTGAGAAAGGGCGCCCTCGTAGTTTCATTAGGAAAGTCGTAGAAGGAGTCAGCCCGGAGTCCGTCAGCCACCAAGAGGACCAGCCTCTGCGCCGCCGGCTCCTTCCCGTGCACTTGAGGTGTCATGCCGTGACTCAAGGGCGTTTTGAAGTAAATGTCAAACACAGACACGAAGAATATTAGGTGGACGACGAAGCCCACGAACTGAAAGAAAAGCCACATTTCGACGGTGGTGGTGGGAGTCCTTCTTCTTCTTCCTTCTTCTTCCTTCCGTCTTCTTCTCTTCTTCTTCCTTCTTCTTCCTTCCGTCTTCTTCTCTTCTTCTTCCTTCTTCTTTCTCCTCCGTCGCCGCCGCTCTATCAGCTTCTTCTTCTTCTTCTTCTTCTTCCTTCCTTCCTTTCTTCCTTTCTTCCTTCTTCTTCCTCCTCCGTCGCCGCCGCCGCTCTATCAGCTTCTTCTTCTTCCTTCCTTCCTTCCTTCCTTCCTTCCTTCTGAGGTTTTTAGACTATGTGTAGTCTATATTCCCCGATTCTTTTTTCTTCTTATTCCTTCTTTTATAGGGTTTTAGACTATGTTTAGTCTATATTCCTGGATTTTCTTCTCTCTGCTCTATCAGCTGACACTGTCAACGCCGAACCAAAACATTGCCGATAGTTTCACCGCGTGTGGCTGTCTGCTGCTATTTTCACGGTGAATGGAGCTTCAATGAATAGGGTATATTCGAGGTATTTTGTATTGCTAAATTCGTAAATAATTGAATTAAAAAACAAAAGAAAATAATAATGTTAGTAATTATTTGCATAAATAGTTTCATGAATCCGTAAATAGATAAATTAGTAAGTGGACGAAAATGTAAAAAAAATATAATATATACGTTGATAGATAAAAAAAAAAAAAAAAAATATATATATATATATATATATATATATATATATATATATCAATAATAATAATATGTGTATACGCTTTTTAATCATTCGTGTGTGTGTCACGAAACGCGCACATATATGAAAAAGTAGCCGGTTATCGATTCACTATTACTCTCAGTATTAAGATCATTGCTGAGCAAATATACAAAACAAAGTAAAAACTATCGAAAATCTTTGTTTCTCGAACCACGTAGCACGCATAATTTGGGTCTCATTTTTAAATCCACCCCATAAACATCCTCAGTCACCTGCAAAATGTCTCAAGTCAGTATCACATTTCGTTCTCTAGATCTTAACGGAAGGCGTGTGAACAAACGGATGAAGTCTACACATTGTTTGGATTAAAACTTTGATCGTACTGATCTAACTACCATTACCGCTATTTCCATTAACATTAATACTGTGATTATTGATATCTTTATTGCAATTACAGACAACATATAAATTAGTAACTCCGCTATACTACGAACAAAAAGCATCATTAATACCGCTTTTTTTCACTTGGCATATTAACCTTTCTAGCACAAAGTTAAAAAAGCTGATCTATATAGCCCCCCACCCTTATCTCCCATTGAACAAACGCTCGTGTCGAATTCCAGAGAGAGATTTGCATGATCAGCCTCCCACTGCCAAGGCAAAATTGTTTCTAGAAGGCATAGAACTCCTTACTTCAACGCAGTAGCTAGAAAATTTGTAAAGTATAGATTTTATTTCCTAATGAACGTATGCCATTGTTATATACACGCTCACTATATTGAAATTTGATATACCTGTCATATAATGATAATTATCAAAAATCATAAAAAGTTAGGCATACTTAATGTGAGAATGAATGCAAGATGCAGAAGGCATTTAATTGAAGGGCAGATAATTATTGTATTCTCAAAAGTAATAGAGGATTATGCGCTTATTATTATTTTCATTAAAGTTACGGAATCCTACAGACACGAGAGGAAATAGAAATAGTAACATGAGTAAAGGAGGAATGGTATGTGGGAAAAAATACATAAGACTTAAGGTTACAAACTTATGGATACAGTGGCGAATGTGTGTTGCAATTAGTCTTCTGAATTAAAAAGTATAACCAGTCTCAGGAATTAAAAAGTATCAATTTCCACAGTAGGGAAAGACTGCCTCCCTGTCCACCTGTAAATCCATCAATATATACATCTTTTCAATCGCTGGTGTGCTAGAAAGATCTGGATGCATAGATATAAATTAATTACTACGGAATCTCAACACGGAAAGTAAATACGAGATCCTTCCTTGTTCGGGAAATGTCCCTTTTCTCTGAATACAACTTTCGCATTTGAAAGTTATGCATGCAGGTAAAGTTGCAGTTGTTAAAGTAATGTTTACCCTGTGGAATATCACAAGTGAGTGGGCGATGTATGAAAGATTTACGAGATAACGCCATTACACTCATCGGGGATCCATACCATCGGGTTCTGTCCATGAAAACAATAATACTGACACAGGAATTAACTTCAAACTGAGTGTCAGTAATATATATATATATTACTTAACTTAATTGCCTTGCAATTAAAAAATCCAAGAAGATGGAAGAGTTGGATTTACTGTCGCTACGAGGAATGATCATTACGCATGGCATAAACACACATCGAGTATATTAAATGAGGCATTTGACATCAGTTTTCGAAATCAAAAGATCAGATTGATTTCGAAAAGTTAGCTCTTTATCTAACATAATTTTGCGTATAGTGTTCTACGATCATCATAGTCTTTGGTCATTATGTGTCGTTGGTCATTATCTCAATTGCTTCTAGCAAAGAATTACATTACTCTCAAACATTGCTTTTGAGACCTGGACAGCGATGTTTTGAAAATGACCCTCTTCTTCCTTGCCAGAAAGATTCAGCGTTGAGCTGATGAATTATAATATTCTAGAAAATTCAAGAGCCATTTAGAACTTATCTAGAAGTTTAAAAACGTTTGAGAAGTTTCTAAAAGTTTCAAGATCTTCTTGAACGTTCTGGTAAACATATAATATACATTATAGATACAGGAAACGTAAACATAGTTCATTTATCGGAGACTTCAAAATGGTGACATTCTTCATGAGTCTCTAAGGCAGCGGACAATTTCCGTGTTATCTTTGCCTTTGAAAATTAATTAACTATCAAGTAACAATATTAAGTAAAAATATAATATACATTGCAGATACAGAATACGCAAGCTCAACATTTCAGTTATCGGAGGCTTCAAAATGGTGACATTTTTGATGGGTCTCCAAGGTGGCGTTACCAAGATTCCGTGTTATTTTTTCCTTTGGGACACAATTCAGTAACGATATTAAGTAACATGTACAATGAACATGGGACTAAGTACGCCCCGATGAGGGTATACTAAATTCAAACGCTTTAGAATCAAAAGTTTTGACACTCTCGGAAAAAAAAACATTAACAGATTGGTTTCATGAGAACATGGGAATCCAACTTTCGGGCCTTCCGTGAATACCAAGATTAGTCAGTTGCTTAAAGATGATGCCTATGTTTACAGTAACATAGGCAGATGGATGAATATTTTGGAAAACAGCGCTGATCGTTACGTTCTTGGAAATCCTCACAGTCTAGACTCGAGGGGATCATTTTGAATGATGCGATAAGTATATATATATGTGTATATATATATATATATATATATATATATATATATATATATATATATATATATATATATATACATATATATATATATATTTTTTTTTTTTTTTTTTTTTTT
>BOPN01004648.1:35000-42500 GCA_017312705.2 Penaeus japonicus
ATTTTTATACATTTACATACTGTATATAAATACGTACTTGCACACACAAGCACATATAAAAAAAATAATGAGACATGTATATATGTGTATCTATATGTATGTATACATACATACATACAGACATATATATATATATATATATATATATATATATATATATATATACATATATACATACATGTATGTATATATGTATATGTATATGTATATACATATATATATATACATATATGTATGTATGTATATATGTATATATACATATATGTATATATATGTATAAATATATGTATATACATATATATATGCATATGTATGTATATATATGCATATATGTATGTATGTATATATGCATATATATATATATATATATATATATATATATATATATATATATACACACAATATATATATATATATATATATATATATATATATATATATATATATATGTATATATATATATATGCATATATACATATATATATATATATATATGTGTGCATATATATATATATATATATATATAAATAAATATATCCTTATATACATACATACATACACATGCATATAAATTTATATGCATATATACATATATTATACACACACACACACACACACACACACACACACATATATATATATATATATATATATATATATATATATATATATATATATATATATATATATATATATATATATATATATATATATATATCAAGCCTACATTTTGCCCGGCTTGTTTCACAAAAACGCTAGTCTTTGATAAGACTGACTTTATTCTATCTATGTTTCCTTCATGTCTACTTCGAAACTTTCGGATATTTTCTTCAAGGAATTTCTTTCGTAAAAAAGTATAAATAAATACTACAAATTCCTGTAACCTCCACCACACCAACTACTGTATAAGGTCCATCTTTTGCTTACGTATCTATTAAGAAATCGTACAAAAATAAGTGAAACCATATGTGCAGTATCAATCTTATTAATACAGCACTCATTTTCGTCTATTGTTTGGCAAATCTATTGGAAATTAGAGGATGGCGATGCAAAAAGGAAGACATTTTATTTGTTTACATATGACGTCACGCTTGAGCGTCGACAGGGACTTCATTAAATCAAGGGGACTTTATATATATATATATATATATATATATATATATATATATATATATATATATATATATATATGTTACGCTCAATGTTAATAGTTGCCTAATGTGTACATTAGGCAGCATTTGCCTAATGTACACATTAGGCAAAAATGGTTAGGTTAGGTTAGGTTTTGCACAATATAAACATTAGGCAAAATGTTGCCTAATATACACATTAGGCAACTATCAATATATAAATATACATATATATATACATATACATATATATATATACATATATATACATATACATATATATACATATACATATATATATATACATATATATACATATATATATTTCACACACACAACGTGTTTTTCTTCTCCAAAGAACAAAATCTTTACATAATCGGGACAAAATAAACACATAAAGCCTTAGTCTCATTAGCACATATATTTGAAACTGATGCGAGAACTGAAAGTCGTCGCAACCAAAGTTTCTTTGACTGAAATTGCGGCAACCGATCGAAGACGAATGAAAATCATCATTCTGATACGTAATTGCTGCGATTGTGATAATCTTTTAGCTGATTTAGCTGACTGTGATTCAATGTCGAAGACGGCACTGACTTCACTGGTGATATTCTCTTTCGGAGAAAATAGAGCCACACGGCATGCTCTTCAATCAGAAATTACCTTATTATTGCTTTACTAAGTATTACCGTATCATTAGAGTAATATTAGATTTTAGTTGCAACAATAACGTACAAATAATAATAACTGGGGTGCCAGTGTGCCAGAGCTTTGCGAAACATGAGCATTCTTGCAATTATTGAATAAATGTATCAACAAGGGAATTAAGATTTAAGCTAACAGATTTTTTCCACAAAAATACGTAAGGAAATTACGAAAAAGAAAAAAAAAATGAATCCGTCATTTAATGATCAATCGAAATTGTACATTTTTTTCTGAAGCATGCTTGTTCGCACGAATATAAATCTCCGAACAATCTCTTAATAGGCAACAAGCCGATTAATAACTAAATAGATAAACAATCGAACTACCAACTAGACCGATCAACACGTCTATAAAACAACAGCATATCGCCACACGTAACATGGCGAGCCACCCACGATGAGCAAAGAAATATGCATATTTAAGTCGATCGTCACTCGCCGACACACGAGTAATTACCACTAATTGCTAGTCAGGTCGAAGCTGCTAGAGTTGCGGTTGCCAAAGGTGATTACGCTTAGCCATGCGAACGCCCCATTATCATGAGCGAGTAAGTCGAAACCGAAGTATAACTTGTTAGAACTGTTAGGTATTAGACGGGGGGAAAAAAGGATCTATGGCAGATTGCATTGCTAAAGGATGTGGCAATCATGTTGGACGTGGTTGCGACGATGTTGAACGAGACTAAACGGTAGACTCTGAAGGGCAATTACTACCATAGCTGTTTTTTTTTTTTTTTTTTTTTTTTTTTGTACGTGGACCTTTAACTCTTGCGTATTTGAAAGTCACACTAATTTGGTTTTGCTACATGGCTTAGATTAGTCATGAGAATGTTAAACATGTTACATCAGCAATGCTGTGAACATTAAATTCAGATACATAATTATTGTAAAAGAAAGGACGTTATGAACATACTGGAACATTTAAGCTTATATTTTTACTAACTCTTATAATCACAATTTTGGAGAGCCTATCACCCTATTACTATCTGTTACTTCTGAGTAAGATAAATTGTTGAAATTGTTTTCCGGCTGTAGAACTGCTCACTTCCCCCCCCCCCCCCCGTTTCCCTATATCCTTTTCTGTGTGTGATTTCGCCTCATTTTATATTTCTCTCCTCTCGCGGTTTCGCTTTTGTTTTTCCCTTTGCGTGTGCGTTCTTCTTCAGGGTCTCGTCTTATTCATGGGAATGGGTGTGATCCAGTTAGATTATAACCGAATGTGTGTGTTTGTGTTTGTATGTATATATATATATATATACATACATATATATATATATATATATATATATATATATATATATATATATATATATGTGCGTGTGTGTATGTATGTATATGTATATACAGTATATGTATATACATATATATGTATACATATATATATATATATATATACATATATATGTATATATCTATATATATATACATATATATATACATGTGTATATATATACATATATATTCATATATATACATATATGTATATATATATACATAGCTGTATATATATATACATATAGGTATATATATACATATATATACATACATATATATATATATACATATATATATATATATATATATATATATATATATATATATATATATAATATAACCCCTGGTGTATAAAGGTGATATATTTGAGTGTCATACTCCCCCCCCCCCCCCGCAGTCATTTTGTCAATACATATTCATTTTCACCATTAATACTGGTACCATATATCTGGTGACTAAAAGCCTATTTATTGGCAATGTTTTCGTCGATGCTGTATATTATAGTCCGTAAACAGAGGCTTCATTGTACGCCAACTCATGTTCCAAATCGGTTTGCATAATATAATGTAGACAATAAATCAACAAAATGTAATCAATATCATATTATCTGGTGTCATAATAAAATCGATAGACGTTAAAAATAATGATTTAAATTGATGGAGTCCATGTCCCTTACTGCAAGTAAGGGAGTTCAGCTTCATGGTTACATCTAACTTTTCTTTTCACTCCTTATCTAGATAGATATATTTCTCCTTCATGTTAGGAAGCACAAACCTCTAGCAAACTAACATGGTGTGAGTAAAAAAAGAAAAGAAAAAAAAATGAAGAGGTATTGTCAGAAAATTTGAACACAAGTTCCACGAACAATCAGATGAAGCTCGATTTTTCAAACACGAGACCTGTAATCACAAATGTTCAAAGTAAGAATATATCAAGTCCAGAAGAAAGTAAAAGTCAGTGGTCATAATAATACTATCTATTTTTTTACTTTCTTCATTATCTAAGACGAATATGTTAACTCAAACAGTCGGTTTGTGCTAATGATATTTTAATCATTTTGCATAATTGTCTTTTCTTGCTCTTGCAAATGAGTGTGAATACTTTCAAATGTCGAGTTTTATAACATCCACCAAAAGAAAATAATACAAGTTAAGACCAGTCGACGTTCAGAATGCATCCACATTCCTGAAAAGAAATCTCTCAATCATCTAGATCAATGATTTCTGAAAAAGAAATCGCTTTGATCATCTAGAGGTCAGTTTGTGCCCTTTCTTTTTATTTTCGTTTCATACAAATGTACTTTATTCAGCTGACTAGATTAACACGCGCATGGATCTTAGCTTAAGCAGGTGGGTTAGACAGCACCTGCCTGCTTCACTCTTCGTCTTGTCAGCATTAACACTTTTTTTTTTTTTTTTTTTTTTTTTTTTTTTTTTTTTTTTTTTTTTTTTTTTTTTACTCTCTTCAGTGAGATGATTTTCTTCTCTCTTCCTTACTTTCCTTTCATGTCGTCGACGAAGGAAAGAAAGAAGTTCATTTTTAAAATCTTTAGTGATTCGTATTAATTTTTTTTTAATGAGCAACGTGCAGTTTTTTTTTTCTTCACTCTCTCTTTCATTTCTTTCACCCTTCTATTCCTGCCTCTTATTTATTCCATTAGTTTTGCCACGGCTCATGTATTTACTTACTGAATTTTGAATGTAACCCATTTGATTGCGTCATGATACCTATTTGTAATCAGGTTTATTTTATGCCTTATTTCATATACTTTAGTAACTCTTAAGCTTAATTCTTCATACCTGTCAGACTTTGCAAAAAAAAAAAAAATATATATATATATATATATATAACATGTATATATATATATATATATATATATATATATATATATATATATATATATATATATATATATATATAAATTATTCATGTACAAGGCCTTGTAAATTCGTTTTCATACAGCCCCCCTCCACGCAATATAACAAGAAAAAAAAGTCCTCTTCCAGCTAAAACACAGTATACAGTATTTTCCTTGTTCTACACATGCACTAATCCATTAGCACACATCTTTAAATTTTTGCTACACCTCATAGATTATGTACTACAAAATCCCCTTGTCTATTAAAGGAAGAATTGACTAGGATCTCATTTGACCGTGAATACTTCCAAGTCCCGGACACTGACTGCATACGAGATGAAGGTCAGGTCCCTTTTGATTAAAGTTCAAGTCATGTAACTTCCACTGCTCTCCTTAAGGAGGCCCTCTTGTCAGGTGTATATGAAGTGGTTTATGATGTTTCTCTTTCTCTCTCTCTCTCACTCTTGCTCTCGATCTCTGTATCTCTCTCTCCGCGTATAAACACACACGCACATACACACACATACACACACACACACGCACACACACACACGCACATGCACACGCACACGCACACGCACATGCACACACACACACACACACACACACACACACACACACACACACACTCACTCGTAATCTTATGCATGACAGACATCATCTTCTCATCTACCGAGTCCTCATTCCTCTTCCCAAATATTCAGTCCCATTCCTTCCTCTATTTTCTGGCTGATCCGTTCCTTAAATCCCTTTCGAAATTCGAGGACGAGTTGGGATTCCCTCTTTTCCTCTCAGATTTCAATTTCAATTTCAATTTCAATTTCGATTTATTTCACGCGAAGGAGGAACGCCGGCATGAAGGAAGAGGCCAACTTAGAAGCCTACTGATTAATTCTCGCCGTCCTTGACATGATTGCTGTTATCATAAGTCAAATTAATTTTATCTGATTGTCAAAAATTGGTATGCATGTTTCAGTGTTGTTATAAATTCACGTTTCCTTATTGTAATTAATTTGTTGTAATTGTAATTCGTTTACCATTGATTTACGCGTCATTATTATTGTTATTGGTTTACATACTGATTTTCACATGTAGGTTTTATTTCCTTGCTAGTGTCAATATAGACGTGAATTTTACATTCGGTGAATACCCAGTAACTATTTTTCAGAAAATTATGATAGATGAATACTCAATCATTCATATTCTGCCAAAATTATCATTATCATCATTCATATTCTGCCAAAATTATCATTATCATCATTCATATTCTGCCAAAATTGCAAAAAAAAAAAAAAAAAAAATCAAATTAATACACAAAACATAAAAAGGAATAGTAATTTAGCACAACCAAATCTGAGAAATAAAACTACCCGCCACATGGCCTTTACCTAAAACGATGAAATCTCTACATTGCAAATTTCATGATATAAGATCGGACAAGATGCAGATTTTCGATGGCACTGATTATCAACCTATTGTGCATGCTTCATTGGTCACTTTGTCCATATCTAATCCAGTGAAGTGATCAAATGAACGCTTACACATTCTTAGACAATGGAAGCAGATTGCATTTCCACTTGTCTTTTAACTAACAACAGTCGTGTGGAGATCAAAGATATCGTGTCCTTAAACTGTCAACATTGAAAGGTATTTTAGTTTCATTTAAATTCCATTTAGAAGGGATGATTTAGATTAAAATGATGGCGATGATAAGATGAATATGATTAGAATTTTCATTATTATTATTATTTTATTTTTTAAATATTTTATCATTATTATCAATATTATTATTATCATTATCATCATCATGATCATCATTATTATTATCATCATTATCATTATTATCATGATCATCATTATCATTATCATCATCATTATTATTATCATCATTATTCTCCTCACTTTTATCATTATCATTATTGTTATATTTTGTTAATATTAGTGGTAAAATTACTTTTAGTTATAATCATCATTATTTTCATCCTTATATATTTATTGTTCCTTTTTATCATTATCCTCCTCATTGTTATTATCATTATTGATATAGCTATCATTTTCATTATCATTACCATTATTGTTATGATTATTATTGCTATTATTATTAATATCATTATCATTATTATTGTTATTATTATCATCAGTGTTGCTATAATCATTACTTTCATTACCAGTATTACTATCATTATTGTTATTATTGTTATCATCATCATCATAATTACTATCATCATTATCTTTCTTAATGAATTTATCTTTATAATTATTGTTAGCATCATTATCATTACTATTATTATTATCATTGTTATTATCATCATTATCATCATCATAATAATTGTAATCACATTAATGACCCTAATAATAATGATAATGATAATCATCTTTATTATCATTATCATCATTATCTATATCATTATTAGCATTATCATCAGTAGCATCATCATGTTATTACCATTGTCATTACTATTATCATTATTACTACTATCATATTATAACAATTAATATTATTATCATTATAATTATTATTATCATTGTTAGG
>BOPN01004648.1:52500-55000 GCA_017312705.2 Penaeus japonicus
TTCATAACCATCAGGATTTCCTCTCTTCTATTTTTTTTACCATTTTTTTTTTCATCTCTCTCTCTTTTCTACCATTTTTTTTCCTCTCTCTCTCTCTTTTAACTTTTTTTTTTTCTCTCTCTCTCTCTTTTCTACCATTTTTTTTTTCCTCTCTCTCTCTTTTCTACCATTTTTTTCCCCTCTCTCTCTCTCTCACTCTCTTTTTCGAACGGACAAGAATACGGAAAGGGAAGCACGTAAACAAATCTCCCGAAGCGACGCTATATACAGAGGGCGCTGTGTGTTGGCCGAAGCGTGGAGTGATTGGCAGTTTCGGGGCGAGAGAGGCGGCGGCGAGTTCGCAGGCCTACGACTTCGATAACCACAGGTAACGGTTTTCCATTTTATCGGCGCCATCATCATCATAAGCAGGTAATTCGTGAACAAAGGTTAGATTTCGCAGCGGGAATTCGACCCGAGATTGAGGGACTGGACTACATATTCCTTTCATTTTATTTACAAAAGATGTTATAAGCTTATATGCACTTAAGTTACATACTTAAAAAGAAGGATAAACAGACATGCATAAATGCATGTACATATCTATGAGTATATACATACATATTTATATATGTATATATCATGTGTGTGTATGCGTGTGTAAATGAATAAATAGATGTACATATGTGTATATGTACACACACACACACACACACACACACACACACACATATATATATATATATATATATATATATATGTATATATATATATGTATATGTATATATATACATGTATACATATATAGATATATAAAACATATATATGCATATATATATATATATATATATATATATATATATATATATATATTTATATATATACATATATATAAATACATATACATACACAAATTTATATATACATATAGATATGTATATATATACATATCTATATATAACATATATATGCATACATACATACATTCATAAATATATATATAAATATATATATATGTATTAATATATGTATATGTATGTATATATATTTAATATCTACATATATATGTATATATATATATATATATATATATATCTACATATATACATATATATGTATATATATTTATATACAGTATATATATATATATATATATATATATATATATATATATATATATATATATATATATATATATATATAAGGTGTAACTTGAAAAAACTAATCCATCTTTCAAACCCCTCGAGATCATTTTCCATAAACAAGCGTTATCCGTTTATACTCGTGTCTTTGTGTGTCATTCAAAAGTGATATATATATATATATATATATATATATATATATATATATATATATATATATATAAATATATATATATATATATATATATATATATATATATGTATATATATATATACATATATATGTATATATATGTATATATATACATGTATATACATATATAAATATATATATATATATATATATATATATATATATATATATATATATATATGAATGTATGTATGTATGCATATATATGTTATATATAAATATGTATATATATACACATATCTATGTATATATATGTACATATACGTACATATATATGTATATATATGTACATATATATATAAACACACATATATGCATATATGTGTGTATATATACATATATATATATATATATATATATATATTCCTTATCCGTGAGAGCTCAGTCTGTCAAAATAGGTGAAAATGTATCATCAAAGCAACAAATCCCAGCTGATGTTCCACAAGGCTCCATTTTAGGCCCCACCTTATTCACTATATTCATTAATCATCTTTCGGCGGCTCGACGATCTCCTTATTCAATAATAAACACGCTCGCAGATGCAATGCGTTACTTAGATACAAATGTTCTGAAAATGAATTTATAGAAAACTAAATTAATCTTTATAGGGAGCCTCCGAAACATAGCCAAAATCCCTACAGATATAATTATAGAATCCGAGAGATACTGCATAAAACAAAGCACCATTAAAAAAAATCTAGGAGTACTCATAGACAGACACATAACCTTTGAGAGACATTGACATTTATAGGAAAGTAAGTATTAGGCACTTTGATATACAAAAATAAAAAAAGGGCAAAATTCCTACAAGAACAAGAATCGCTGCTGCACGTTTTTTTTTTTTTTTTTTTTTTTTTTTTTTTTTTTTTTTTTTTTTTTTGTATTCATACACATGTATATATTCACACACACACATACATATACACACATATATATGTATATGTATATATATATATATATATATATATATATATATATGTATATGTATATATATACAAGCATACAAAGAGCGAGAGGGGAATAAATGGAAAGAGATAGAGAACGAGAGAGAACGAGAGAAAGAGAGAGAGAGAGAGAGAACTGTGCAGCACTGACCTACGTGCATGACATCATGAACATTCGCACAAAAGAGGATGACTAGACTAGACCTTTCCTCCGCATCTCAGTCAGCATCGTCAGCATCGTC
>BOPN01004648.1:85000-87500 GCA_017312705.2 Penaeus japonicus
AGAAGCCGTAATTACACATTCGAATTCGTAACGGGGTTGGAACATATGCTCTCAGAGTCATAGAAACCAACGGCGAGTCTGTTTGTAGGTAAAGATCGACCGTACGTGCGGCATGAGAGGGTAAACTAAGCTATTACCTCCCAGTGTAAAGAGGTGTTCACTTGGATTAAAAGCATTTGTAGGAACAGATGTAGATTTCAGCTCGTCTGCATTCCTCGGAGTCCTTTTGCTGATTGCTTACAAATGAAGATTTTCCAGCGCTGTAAGTGTGCCGACAATATTCTGGACTGAAGGAAAATATTCAGGAATGCGAAACATTCATAAAGATAAACAGCTGTGACTGGGGTTCAAACAGTTTTTCCCTTTTGGAGCAGATACTAAACTGCTTTTTTTTTATTTTGTTCAAATTGACACAGTCGCCGTCTACTAAGAAAGACAAATGAAAAAAATAAAATTAATAGAGGGAGAGATAGATATAAAGTGATACCTATGAAGAGAAACGTGGAAACTATGCTATCACAAGTCAGAACTTAACCTATAGACTCTTAAATCTAGCAGAACCAACGTTCGTTTATCTATAATCAAAACACCTCAACCCCCTTTTCCTCAGCACCCCCCCACCCCCCCTCCTTCCTCTCCCTACACACCGGGGGTCTTGTCCCTCCCCTGATCTCCAGGTCGAGGGAAGGTAGGCCTAATTTATATTTTCCTTTTCTTTTGGAAAAAACGAAGGAAAAAAAAGAAGAAAAGTGTATTTACTTTTAATATAAATAACGATACGATATCATAAAAAATATGAAATTTATGGTGAGAATTAATTAATAAATTTCTTTAAAAAGACAAACACTCAGGAATGAATCCAAAACTATTTCAAAAATAGGAAACACTTTAGAATTAATAAAGAGAATCGACAAAAAAAAATTCTTGAACAAAAAACATTGCTAAAAATGAATTCCAAACTATTTCAAAAATAAGAAACACTTTAAAATTAATACAGAGAATCGACAAAAAAAAAAAAAATCTACTAAAAATGAATTACAAACCATTTCAGAAATAGGGAACACTTTGTAGTAGTATTGGGCATAAAAGTGGAATTCAACTGTAAATGAGCCAACCTAATCATACCGATTTTTTGTTCCTTTGTTCCCTTCTTGCACCCGTGCGTGTTTAATGTAAGAGAGAGAGAGAGAGAGAGAGAGAGAGAGAGAGAGAGAGAGAGAGAGAGAGAGACTTTTTTGACTTTGACGAGTTTATTGAGACAAGTGATTACGTACATCTCAAAAGGATGAGGTAACATAGGTTATCCTCACCCCAATCTTAGTCCAGAGAGAGAGAGAGAGAGAGAGAGAGAGAGAGAGAGAGAGAGAGAGAGAGAGAGAGAGAGAGAGAGAGAGAGAGAGAGAGAGAGAGAGAGAGAGAGAGAGAGAGAGAGAGAGAGAGAGAGAGAGAGAGAGAGAGAGAGAGAGAGAGAGAGAGAGAGAGAGAGAGAGAGAGAGAGAGAGAGAGAGAGAGAGAGAGAGAGAGAGAGAGAGAGTGAGTTAGAGGGAAGAGAAGAAAGAGTTAGAGAGAAGGAAAGAGATAGAGAGAGAGAGAGAGAGAGAGAGAGAGAGAGAGAGAGAGAGAGAGAGAGAGAGAGAGAGAGAGAGAGAGAGAGAGAGAGAGAGAGAGAGAGAGTTAGAGGGAAGGAAAGAGAGAGAGCGGGAAAGAGAGAGAGAGAGAGAGAGAGAGAGAGAGAGAGAGAGAGAGAGAGAGAGAGAGAGAGAGAGAGAGAGAGAGAGAGAGAGAGAGAGAGAGATCAAGCAAGCAAGAGAAAGAGAGAGAAACGGATAGAGAGCTGACTAATCTATACAAGGCGGAATGAAAATATTATGAAAACCACAAAACATATCTATCTAGATAGTATTGATATTTTCATTATATTACATCTACACCCCTACCCTCCCTCCCCCCCACCCCCCTTCCCCACGAAAAAAAAGATTAAAAAAAAAAAGAAGTCAACATGCTACCGTTCCAAAAACAGATCATTCCCTTGCACGCTACGAGAAAAAGACATAGTAATCAACCGCATTCTCTCCTCTTTCTGTTCAGCGTCGAGGACATCCTGTTTTTCTCCGTCGGGAAAGAGTTACGATAAAGCGCTGGTGTGACGTTTCGTTCACACTTTCTCTTAATTGTTATCTGTGTTCGTATCTCTCGTGGACGGGTCAGGTATTTGATTCCGTTTGGTAAGCGAATTAAGGTGTTGTGTGCGTTTCCGTTGGCGTTTATTATCCGTGACTGGGGGGTGTGCACGTGTGTATTTATGTATATTTGTGTGTGTGTGTATGTGTGTATGTGTGTGTGTGTGTGTGTGTGTGTGTGTGTGTGTGTGTGTGTGTGTGTGTGTGTGTGTGTGTGTGTGTGTGTGTGTGTGTGCGTGTGTGTGTGTGTATGTGCTCGCGCGCGCATCAATGTACCTGCCTCTTTGTTGTTTAGTTATCAGTTTATTTTCATTTCATTA
>BOPN01004648.1:100000-102500 GCA_017312705.2 Penaeus japonicus
GATATATTAAAGATACGCATATATGTACAGTATATGTACAAAATAAGGAAGATCTATCCATAAACACACGATCCCTCTCATCCCGTTTGTTTTGATGGAGCGTAGAGTGAATTACCAACGGCGCGTTCGTGAAATGGTTGTCAATTCTTTAACTAGGAACAAGTACAACGACTGATTCATACCAAAATTGTACTATCTTTTGTTAGTGCTACTTATGATTGTAGTTTCTCTTATGAATTTGTCGTTTGGACAGTGCCATTCATCCGAAACATGTTATCTTTGGAACGGTTGGTAAACCTGAAGCAGCTGACACAAACGTGCCACGCTTTTGCGTCCTAGATTACCGCATTCGTGACATGAACACGACATAGACGCAACATGAACATGACATGGCCACAACACGCAGAGAACGCCCAAGAATACGGCTGGACGAACTGAGCACAGCCACATACGAATTCCACCAAAGCGAGCGTCTTCACAACGCCGTTCTTCCGACCCGCCCACGCCCTCCCACGCCCGCTCCTTAGATAATTGACCTTGCCACGTCTCAAAAAGCAAACGGGCGACATCCGCTCTCACTCTTTCACCCTCGCTCTCTCTCTCTCTCTCTCTCCGTCACCCGTCCAATTTGCAGAGTCTGAATGGAGGACAGAAAGAAGAGAGAGAGAGAGAGAGAGAGAGAGAGAGGAAGAAAAGAAAAGCATGGAGAAAGGCCTGGCCGCTAAGACAAACCTCACGTCGCCTACATTCCTCGGCTTTTGTCTTGACCTTTTCTTGAACCTTTCTGCCTGTCCTCCATTCATTCATTGTCCCAAGCGATCATTTGTTCCACGTCTTTTATGTGCGGTCATACCCGCGGTTCATTAGCTCGGCCAGGGTTCCGTGTCAGCTAAGACGTTTGTTTGTATGTGTGTGTATGATTGTGTATGCTTGTATGTGTGTGTATGTGTGTGTAAGTTGTGTATGTGTGTGTATGTGTGTGTATGATTGTGTATGCTTGTATGTGTGTGTATTTGTGTGTTTGTGTATTGTTGTGTATGTGTGTGTATGTGTGTATATGATTGTTTATGTGTGAGTGTGATTGTGTATGTGTGTGTATGTTTGTGTATGTGTATGTATTTTTGTGTATGTGTGTGTATGGTTGTGTATGATTGTGTATGTGTGTGTATGATTGTGAATGTGTGTGTAAGTGTATGTATGTTTGTGTATGTGTATTATTGATATGATGGATGACAATACTAATTCTGATGATGATTATAATAATGAAATGATAATGATTTATCATTAATTGGCATCATTATCATCATCGTTGATATCGTCATCGTTATGATTAATATCATTATTATCATTAACATATCATCAACAGTAACATTAATATCATTATGATTATCATTATTGCCAGTATCATCATTACTGTTAATATCATTATCATTTTTAATATAATTTTTATCATCCATATCAATTATAATCTTTATGACTATCATCATTATTATTATTACCATCATTGTCAGTATTTTCATTATTATTATCATTATTACTATTAATATTATCATTACTATCCTCATTATCATTATCATCATTACTCTCATTATCATGATTATCATTATTGTTATTGTAATCCTCATTATCATTATGATAATTACTATCATTGTTATTATTATTTTCATCCTTATTATTACTATTATCATAATTATTATCATCCTCATTATAATTTTTGTCATTCATAATTAATATAATTATCATTGTTATCATTATCATCATCTATATCATTCTGATTATTGTTGCCATCATTATTGTTATCATTACTCTCATTACCATTACTATTATCATCATATTTTTTTATTGTAATTATCATTATCATTATTATTATGATTATAATTGTCATCATTAATATTATCAGCGCTGTCATTATTATTACTACTCTTCTTATTACTATCATCATCATTAATATGATCATTATTATCATTGCCATTACTATCACTGTTATCATCATCATTATCTTTATTACAATTACTTTTATCAGTATTTCTTTCATTATCATTATCATGTAAAATATTATTATCAATATCACCCTTGTCATAATCATTATTATTATCACTTTTATCATTATTACTATCATCATCATTATTATGATTACAATTTTTGTCATTATCATTATTGGTTGTTATTGATGCTTTTACTATAACCATTACTATCATAATTATTATTGTTATTGTCATTGCTACTACTGTTATTATCAATATTATCATCATCATTATCTTTATCATAATCATCATGATTATCATCATCATTATCTTTATCGTAATTATCATTATCATCATTATTATTATCATTATCACTATTATAACCATTTTCAGTGTTATAATTATCTTTGTCACTATTACAATAATTATCATTATTGCTGCTATCTTTATTATGATTATAATCATTATTATTATTTCTATCGTTATTGGTATTATCTATAATAATAATAATAATAATAATAATAATAATATTATTA
>BOPN01004649.1:20015-35015 GCA_017312705.2 Penaeus japonicus
CTTTCTCTTTTTAGGAAGAGGTGGATACGAACCTATTTTTGGAGGGGGATCTGAGCCTGCTTTTGAATGGGGATACGAGCCTCAACTTTGAGGAAGGATCCACGATTTTTAGGGGACATACGGCCATTCTTTTAAGTGGGTAGAGGATATAAGCCTCAATTTATGCGGGGACGGGGATACGAGCCTCTATTTATAGGGGAAGGGGATACGAACTTCTATTTTTGCGGGGAAGGGGATACGAGCCTCTATTTATGGGGGAAGGGGGGTACAATCCCTATTTGATTGGGGTAAGAGATAAGGATGCACGAGCCTCTTTTTTTTTTGGGGGGGGGGGGGTATATTGTATTAGCCTAACAAGATTAAAGAGAGAGTGAGAGAGAGAGGAAGGGTAGAGGAGAAGAGAGAAAGAGAACCAGATTGAGAGAGACAAGTCGAGATATTTCCATCTTAGATTTTTTTTTCTTTCTTTCTTTCTTTCTCTTTTTCGACCATTTGTTCATTATCTAATCCACAACTTTTTATTCAATTCCTATCAGGAGGAAGAAGAAGAAGAAGAAGAAGGAGGAGGAGGAGGAAGAAGGAGAAGGAGGAGAAGAAGGAGGAGGAGGAGGAGAAGAAAGAAGACGAAGAAAAGGAAGAAGAAGGAGGGGGAGGAAGTGAAAGGAGAAGAAGAACAAGGTAAAGAAGAAGGAGGAGGAGGAAGAAGAAGAAGAAGAAGAGAAAAAGAAAGAGAAGAAGAAGGAGCAGAAAAAAAGCAAAACAGATGAAGTATTAGAATAAGAAGGAGAGGAGAAAGAAAAAAACAGAAGAAAAAAGATGAAGAAGAAGAAAAATAATAATAAAAAAATAATAAAGCAATGCGTTTCCCGCCTTTCGCTAAATGCCATCCATAAACTGTGCATTAAAGTCATAGTGTTTAATCGCCGCAGCTGAGTTAGTTAAAGGGACTCTGTATGCAAATAACGTGCAATGAATTTCCCCCTCAATTCCCCTCAACCCCCCTCACTCCCCTCTGCCATCTCCACCTACCCCTCCTCCCCCTTCAGTCTCTCCATTACCTCCTCACCCACTTTCGTTCCCCTTCCTCTTCTCTTGTTTCTCTTTTTCTTCTTCTTCTTCTTCGTCTTCATCTTTCGCTTTTTTTCATTATATTTATCTTTTTCTATCTCCCTTCCCTGTTATTATTATTTTTTTTTTCCATCTAATTTCTTTCTACCTTTCCCTCCCCCTAAATTACCTTCTCCCCTCCCTTCTTCCTACCTCCTTCCCCCTTTCCCTTTTCTCCATCCTTTCCTCCCCTTCTTCCCCCTCCCATGCTTTCCTTTTTTTTCTCCTTCCTCCCTCCTTCCCTCTTCCCTCCATCTTCCTCCTTTCTTACACTCCCTCCTTTCCTCTCCCTCCCACTCTCCCTCGTCCCCCCTCCTTCCTTCCCTCATTCCCACCCACCTTCCCACCTATCCCCTCCCTCCTCCAACTCCTTCTCATCCCTCCCTCCCTCCCCTCCTCTCATCCCCCCATCTTCCCTCCACTGTCCCCCCCCATCTTCCTTCCTCCCTCCTCACCCCCATCTTTCCCCCATCTTCCCTCCTCCTCATCTCATCCTCCCTCATCCACCCTCCTCCCTTTATCCTGCCTGCTCTCCTCCTCATCCCCCACCCCCCCGCCTCCTCCCCCCCACCCCCTAGCACCAACCCCACCCAACCATTGAAGACACTTTGCACCCCCGTGTTAGCTGATATGGTGCTAACAGCCTAAGTGATTCATTGGCTTTGAATTTACAGTTCACAAAGACTTTGGAATTCCCTAAGGCTAGGAGCTCTCAGAGGTGGAGGTGGGTTGAGAGAGTGGGTTGGGAGAGTGGGTTGGGAGAGTGGGTTGGGTAGGTCTGTGGGCTGGGAGATGGGAAAGAATGTGTATGTTGGGAGAGGGGGTAAGTAGGTGGGTTAGGAGATTGGGTAGGTGGGTGGGTTAGGAGATTAGTAAGTGAGTGGGTTAGAAGAATGGGTAGGTGGGTGGGTTAGGAGATTGGGTAGGTGGGTGGGTTAAGAGGTTGGGTAGGTGGGTGGGTTAGGAGATTGAGTAGGTGGGTGGGTTAGGAGATTGGGTAGGTGGGTGGGTTAGGAGATTGGGTAAGTGGGTGGGTTAGGAGATTGGATAAGTGGGTGGGTTAGGAGAATGAGTAGGTGGGTGGGTTAGGAGATTAGTAAGTGAGTGGGTTAGAAGATTAGTAAGTGGGTGGGTTAGGAGAATGGGTAGGTGGGTGGGTTAGGAGAAATTTGAATTCGGAGAAAAGTTGGGAAATAGTAAGTTGGGAGTATGGGCAATGCATATTGGAAAGTAGGAGAGAGTGGGTGAATGAATGGGTTGGAAGAATAAATAATGAAGATGGAAAGTGGAAGACAGTGGGTTTAACGAGTGGGTAAAGTAGGAGAGATTAAACAGTTAGTAAAGTAGGTATTTTGTAATGAGATGTAAGAGTAATAAGTAAGGAAGGGAGTAAAAAGGAAGAGAAGAGTAACTGGGTTGAGAGAGTAAATGAGGGATACGCAGAGTGGGTTTTAGAATGAGAATAGTAGCTGTGTGGGTGCGAGAGTGGGTTAGAAGGATAGTAGGAGTGGCAAGTAAGTGGGTCGGGAAGAAGGAAGGTGGGTTCCAGAAAGAGTATGAGTGGGTAGGTGTGGTGGGCAAGTGAGGGCGAATATGGATGAGAGAGAGGGTGTTAGAAGGAGTGGTGGGCGAGTGGGCGGTAAGGTGGGTGGATATATCGCATTTACACAAGGGGAACAAGAGGTGCTTGGGAGAAGAATGCGAGTGGGTAGGAAGGTAGGCCAGTGAGCGAGAAAGAATGCGAATAGACGGAAATTGCGAGAAAGAGAGAGAGGGGGAGGGAGAGAGAGAGAGAGAGAAAGAGAGATGAGGAGAGAGAGAGAGATGAGGAGTGAGAGAGAGAGAGAGAAAGAGAGAGAGAGAGAGAGAGGGTTAAGAGCCAGCAGTGGGCGGGAGGGAATGCGTGCCGAACATCGTATTAGGATCTCACTGAACAAAGGCATGGCTCTCTCCTTTCTGCTCTTTCTTTATTTCCTTCTTTCCTTCCTTTCCTTGTCTCTCTTACTTCTGTTGATTTCTTCCTTCGTTCAGTCATATACTCGTTGTTTCTTTCTTTTCTTCCTTCCTTCCTTCCTTCCTTCTTTCTGTTCTTCCTTCACTACTTACTTCCTTCATTATGTCCTTGCCCTTTCCTTCCTGTCTTCCTTCATTGCTTCCTCCCTTCTTCCCTCCTTCATACCTCCTTCTCTCCTCCCTTCTTTCTCTTCCTTCCTTCCTTCCTCCCTCCCTACCTATTGTTCTCTCTTCGTAAGCTCCTCCTGTCTTCCTTTCCTTCTTCTATCTCTCACTTCTATTCCTCTTTCTTCCGTCCCTCCTTTCATCCCCTTCTTCCTCCCACCCTCCTTCCGTCCCCTCTTTCCTCCGTTCCTCCCTCCCCCCTTCCCTCCTTTCTTTCCTTGCGCCCCTACCTCCTTCCTCCTTCCTTCTCTGCCTCCCCCTATTCCTCCATCTCCGCCATCATCATAATCCCGAATGTCTTTTGTTTCTCTAAGTCCAAAGGTCATCTTTAATGCACATGCACAATGTCATGTGGATACTTTTTTCGCGATTTTTTTTCTTTATTTCTTTTATCTGTTTTTTTTTTTTTTTCACTTCTTTTTTTCTCTCTTTTTTTTAATTATTACGGATACAGGTTCTTTTTTATCTTTCTCTTTCTTTCTTTTTTCTCTCTTTCTTAATTGTTCTTAAGTTTTTTTCTTTCTTTCTTTCTTTCTATTAAGTTTTTCAGCTTCTCCCTCCTCCCCCCCCCCCCCCCTTTTGTATGACTGTGATTATATGTTTCAATATTTCAGTAATGAAGAACGAGTTGAGGTAGTGCGGGAGGGGGGATTGAGTAGGGTAAGGGAGAGAGTCGGGGAAATGGGTAGAGGAAATAGGTAGAGGAGGAAAAATAGGGGAAGTGGGCAGGGGAAAGATAGTAAGGGACGAGAAGACATTGGGCAAGTAGAGGAGGAATAAGGGTGTGGAGAGGAGGGGGAAAAAAAGGAGGGGAACAGGAGAGTTAGGGAAGAAAGATGGATGGATGTTAAGTGGGGAAGGGAAGAGACGAAGAGAGAAAGAAGAAATAGTAGGAAGATTGAGAGGGAAAGATGAGAAGGGGGAGGGGGGTAGAGTAGCAGGAGGGAAGAGGTAGGGGGGGAGAAGGGGAAGGGAGTGGTAAGGAGGGGAAAGAAGGGAAGGAGATGTAGTTAAAGAAAAGTGTATTGAAGAGTGGGAGTGATAAAAGGAAGGAGATGGATGGAAGGGGGAAATATATGGTAGAAAGGGAGGAGGAAGAGGAAAGGGGGGAGAAGAAGGGAAAGGAAAAAGAAGAGGGAGAGGAGGAAAAGAAGGAAGCGAGGGAGGCGGAGGAGGAAGAGGGAGGAAGGGAAGAACCGAAGGAGGGAAGGAATGAGAAAGAGAGAGAGAGAGAGAGAGAGAGAGAGACAGAGAGAGAGAGATGAAGAAGAAGAAGGAAGGATGTATATGTGGAGGGTAAGAAAAGAGCTGTGAAGGGAGGTGGGGGGAGAGGGCAGAAGGAAAAAGAGATTTTACCATCCTCACAGAACAAGCATATGGTGTGGATAAGGATAAGCCAGATTTGCGGAGCAGATGCTTATATGGTGTGGGATTGTGTCTGCATAATGTATGCTTCCAGTGGATTGCTGTAAGAAGATTTAACTTCGAAAAGAAGGTGACATACACACACACACATGCACGCGCAATATCACAACCACATACACACACTAACATATACACACATACACACGTTAACAAACACACAAACACACACACAAACACGCGCAAAAACACAACCAAACATAAACATACAAACAAACATACACTCATATACGCAAGTACAAAAAAAAATAAAAAATAAAAAATAAAAAATAAAAGTTCATAATGGCACATCCTTTTGAAATAGTTCTTAAACTAATCTACTTATACTTATACAAAAGAAAATGTTAGATACCATATGAACTACTTATATACCTTTAAAAATAACATAACCACTATGAACGTTGGTAATAGCATTGCCAAGACTTACTTTGATATTGTGTGTATGTCTAAATGCTGCTTTATTACATAACGTTGAAGTTGCAGATTGCACATCTCTTTCTTTAGTAATTTCAGTGTTCTTTATCTCAGAATAAAATAGTAATGAGGATAAAGAAATGAAAAGAATCTGTGACTTATTTTGAAGGTATTTTTTGATACGTGATGTGTGTGTGTGTGTGTGTGTGTGTGTGTGTTTATGTGTATATCTATATCTATGTCTATGCTTATGTCTATGTCTGTGTCTATGTCTATGTCTAAGTCTAAATCTATGTCTACGTCTATGTGTTTTTGTATGTGTGTTTGTGTATATGTTTGTTTTACATACATATTTCTATGCTTATTCATGAGCATACACACCCGCATATGTAACAAGAGTGAGTCCTAAATTTAAAAATCCTTTTTTTCTTCATATTTCTTTTACTTTTTTTATTCTATTTTTTTTATCTACGCCTATATCAAGCAAGGCTATCAAACACCGAATTAATGACTTCGATAATTAATAGTTGCTTCCCTCTTGCGTGTAAACATGTGGTAAAGTGAAGAAATTTTAGTTGGACTACTCACGCAAGCTTCCTGGAGGAGCATAGATTGTAAATTGTAGAACAAAGTAATAATGATAATGATAATGATAATAATGATAGATAGATAGATAGATAGTTTGTTTGTTTTTTTAATGTCCCAATTTATGAGAATGGTGGTGATTATAGCAACGCCAATACAATTAATGATAGTAGTAATGATTATGATGATAATGATTATTATCCTGATGATCCTTCTCATCATCATAACTATGATGATGATGATAAAAAGATGATTATAAAAATGATAATGATGATAATAATAACAATAGTAATGATGATATCAAGAAGACAAATAGAAATGATAACGATAACGGTAATGATGATAATAATGATGATAACAGTAATAATGATACAAATGATTACTATGTTTATCATTATCATCGTTATCAGTATTATTATCAATAATATTCCCATTATAATAACCATCATGATAAAACATCAACAAAAATAGTAACAATAAGCCATAGACCCCAGCCTGACCCCATCACATCACTTGCCTCGCCTGTACCACCTCAAGGATAAGACCCCCTCCTCCCCCCCTCCACCTCCTTCCCATCCCCACCTCCCTCCCCTCCCACCTCCCTTCCCTTCCCCCTCACCTCCCTCTTCCCCTTCCCCCACCTCCCTCCCCTCCCCCCTCACCTCCCTCTTCCCCTTCCCCCACCTCCCTCCTCCTTCCCACCTCCCTCCACCTCCCCCAAACCTCCCTCCCCCCCCATCTCCCTCCCTCTAGACCTCCGCCCAACCGCCCACCCGCCCACCCGCCCACCCGCTTTTTTCTTCTTCCCTGTAATCTCTTTCTCGCAGCATCCGAGCCCTCCACGGTGACTCGCATCCTTTGTTCTTTGATTCTTTTCATCCCATGAGTGTCTCCTTCCGGTGGCTGTCGCTCCCTATAGGATGCTCTTAGCACGAGGTTTTAATACCCCCTCCCCCTCCCCCTCCCCCTCTCCCTCCCTCCCTCCCTCCCTCCCTCCCCTTCTTCGTCTTCTTATGGCTCCCTACCTTTGCCCTCACTCTCTTTTTTTTTTTTTTTGCCCTCTCTAATTCTCTTTTTTTTTTGGGGGGTGAGGGGGGGATGGGAGGAGGAGGGGTTACAGTTTCCCCTCTTGTCCCCGGCTCTTTAATCCTCTTGCTCGCCCCGTTTCCCTCTTTCCGTGGTTACTCTCCCTTCTCTCCTTCCCTCTTTCTTTCCCTCTTCCCCTTTTTCTATCTCCTTTCTCCCCCCTCCAATTTCTTCCCCATCTTTCCTCTCCCCTTCTCTCTCCCTTTTCTATCTTCGTTTTCTCTTTCATATCCTCCTCCCGTCTCCTAACTTATCCTCTTCCCCCTTTTCCTCTCTTCCATCTACCCCCGTCCATTTTTCTCCTCATCTTTTCTTCTGTCCTTCTCTCTCCCTTTCGCATCTTCGTTTTCTCCTTCATATTTTCCTCTCCCTATCTATCTCCTCTCCCTCTTCCCTCTTTTTCTCTTCTTCCACTATTCCCCTTGCCCTTCCCTCTACTCCCCAATCCTACGATGGAGAGGATTTTGTGATTAAAAAATGAACAGGTTTGTGACTCGAGGGAGTGCGGGGTGGGGGGAGAAAGAGAGGGGGAGGGCGAGAGAAGGGGCGAGGGTAGGGTAGGGGGAGGGGGAGGGGGAGTGGGAAGGAGAGGGGAGAGGGCAAGAGGAGGGGGAGAGGGGAAGGGGAGAAGGGGAGGGGGAAAATGGGAGAGGGGGAGGGTAGGGGGAGAAGGGGCGAGGGTAGGGTAGGGAGAGGGGGAGGGCGAGAGGAGAGGGAGAGAAGGGGAGAAGAGGAGGGGAGGGGAGGGGGAGAGGGGAGGGGAAGGGGGGCCACTCCACTCCACTCCACTCCATGTTTTCGAAAGAATACTTTGGACTCTTCAATGGGGTGTCGAAAAGATTTCCTTGACGTACGTGTTATTTTAAGGTTGTTTTTTTTAGGCCGTGTGTCGGGTGTTCCATGTTTTCTTTTTTATGAGATGTTGGAAGATATTCCTTCGTTGTTAGTGAATATCCTTTCATCTCAGGTGTTATATATCAATGGATAACAAGCATAATGGTAATTATATTTCAATTTAAGGTTTATAATTCTTTTGTGTTATGTGTTAATGTCTTTATGGAACATCAATCATTTTGAATAACTAGACTATGTTTACAGATACTCTTGATTTACAAATAATCACTAAGATGTTTGTAATTCATATGCCTATCACTTGAGGTCATTAGATCGCCTGTTCTCAAATGACCTTTGACCTGTCAGTTGATATCATTTCTTTCACCACGTTGCTCAGATGCATTAGTTGTGCAATATTGTGGAAAAAAAACAGCCAATGATCATGTAATTAAGGCGGGTTGAAATAATCAGAATCATGAAATGTGTATGCAGAAAGTTAGGTGTAATTATAGATATCTTTGATATATCAAATCGACCTAAATGATGTTGATACGAAGGCACCGTAGCATATTAATTAGCAACTTAGTGTAATTAACCGTACATCAAATATATCATGACAATTTACAAGAAATGAAATAAACATATACATCACAATCTAATTTAGAAACACCAAATTCAACATCTTTTCGCCTTAATTTAGAAGTGCAGTTGCGACACAAAGCATGCCATTGCAAATCACTCTGAACTGTAGTGAAAGGTTGTGGTGTCGAAGGCCTTTGTTTCGATACAGATTCGACTTCCGGAAAGAGTGTTATCATTGTTATCATTGGTTGGAGAGAATGGTTGGGAGTGATGGGATTGTGTGTGTGTGTGTGTGTGGGATTGTGTGTGTGTGTTTGGGTGTGTCCGTGTGGGTGTGCCTATGTGTGTGTGTGTGTTTGTGTGTGTGTGTGTTTGTGTGTGTGTGTGTGTTTGTGTGTGTGTGTGTGTGTGTGTTAATTTAGTTAATTGAGGTGATGGGTACAATATTTTTTATCTTTATAGTTTGTACGTTTATAAAAGTTTAAAGATTACCATATGAGAGATATAATCCCATAGCGTCTCTCTCTTCCATCATCAATGGAAATTTAAATCCTCTTCCCTCTTCACAGTAATATTATCTCTTTCTCTTTCTTCCTCTTTCTTTCTGCACTTCTCAAAATCTCTTTCTCTTTCTTCCTCTACAGTTTGCACAGTTTTGTTTTTTTCTTTCTCCTTCTCCTTGTCTAACTTATCCCCATACAATGTATCTTTTTTTCTCTCTCTCTTTACACTGTTGCACTGTTACTTTTTCTCTCTGTTTCTCTTTCCCTCTACTCCGCTTATTATATCCTTCTCTCTCCCTTTATCTCTCTCTCTGCATTTCGCAATGTCTATTTCTCCTTCTCTCTTTCTCTCTCCTAGCATTGTGTACAACCAGCATTCTCTCTCTCTCTTTATTTTTTTTTCTCTGCAATGCGCAATGATGAACAAGCAATCAATTAATTTTCAAATACACTAATCCGTATTCCACTCTCACGCGATTCCTGATTATCTTTAAAATCCCCCCAATGCGATCTTTTTTGTTTGTTTGTTTGTTTTTTTGACGAACACAAAATCAAAGCTTGCTTATTTGCAGATTCTACTGATCTCTCTCTCCCTCTCTCTCTCTCTCTCTTGTAGCATCAACGCGCAGTAAAAAGACACAGCATCCAGCATCCTCCACGTGACCAATCGACACGTCCGACTGACCCCAGACGAGATGAAGTCCCAAGCATCCTAATCATGATGGAGAATCGCCTCCGTTAACCAATCCGATCAGCTTGTATATGAAAATGATCAGCAGGACCTATCACACGATAAAAGCTCCGGGTGTCGAGAGCTGAAATCCCTTATTTCATTATTCATTTATTCAAACAGCGAGAGCATCCGTGTTACAGAGTGAGGGGGTGGGGTGGGGTGGGGAGGGGAGAGGGAGGGGAGAGGGTTGGGGGAGGGGGAGGGGGTGAGGGGGAAGGGAGAGGGTTAGGGGGAGGTTTAGGATGGGGAGGGTGGGGGGAGGTTGAGGAGGGTGAGGGTGGGGAGAGAGTGGGGGAGAGGGAAGGGAGATAATGGGGGGGAAGGGAAGGGAGAGAGTGGGGGGGAAGGAAGGGAGAAAGGGGGGGAGGGAAGGGAGAAAGGGGGGGGTGAGGTGAAGGAAAGGGAGAGAAGGAGGGGAGAGGGAGGGAAGGGAGAGTTTGAGGGGAGGGAAGTAAAGAAGGGAGATGGGGAAGAAAGGTGGTGATGGAGGTAAGAGGGGTAAAGAGGGGAGGTTAGGAAGTAGATAGGAAGGGGAAAGGGAGGGAAGGATGTAAAGGGGAGAGGGAGATGGAGAGGGGAGAGGAGGAAAAGGTTATGATTATGAGGAGTAGATGGGAAGGGAGATAGAAGTGAAAGAGGGGGAGGGGGCGGAGAGAAGGGGGGGGTGAAGGAGAAGATCGTGTAGGAAGTAGAAAGGAGAGAGAGGAGAAAAAAAAAGAAGAAAGCGAGGAAAAAAAAGCGAAGAGGAAACAGGAGAGGGACGAGACGGGGTGAAGGGGTCGGGAGGGGAGGGGAGGGGAGGGGAGAGGAGGAGGAGTGGGTTGGGGGGGGGGGGGGATACAGATACGCAGTTAAGCCTGCAAAATAATCATCGTCCATCCAAAGCCTCTCACTTAGCGCTCTCTAAAATGTAATGGCTATTTATTGGATTAGAGAGATCGGGGCCGCGCTCTCGGCTCTCGGATCAGCGTGAATATTCTACGACCGTGAGATCGGCTTCGCTTTGGCGTTAACTCTGAAAATGAAAGATTGGTCAAAGGACTGCTTTAATAATTCATTCTCACATGTTTGTACCTTTTTTTTTTTTTTTTCTTTTTTTTTTTTTGGGGGGGGGTCTTTTTTTATATTCTCGTCGTAAGCAATCTCTTTGGGGAGGAATTAATGTATTGGGTTTTGAGTTATTCAGACGGTTCTTGGTGGGCGTTTTGACTTTGAATAACGTTAGCTCGCTTTTCCCAACCCTCCCCCCCACGCTCCGCCCACGCCTTGCACCGCCCACGCATAACTGACTGACTAACTGACTGACTGACGCCTGAGGTGACTGACTAACTGACTGGAGGGAGAAGGGGGAGAGATAGGGAGATGGAGGTAGAGGGGGGGAGGGGGGGAAGAAGAAGAGATAATCAGACAAACACTGTTGAATGTTGACTATGAAATGTGCTTTTAATATCACAAGTTTCATGACGGGTTTTTGGTCTTTTGTATCATTCATATTATTGATTGTGTGTGTGTGTGTGTGTGTGTGTGTGTGTGTGTGTGTGTGTGTGTGTGTGTGTGTGTGTGTGTGTGTGTGTGTGTGTTTGTGTGTGTGTGTGTGTGTGTGTGTGTGTGTGTGTGTATGTGTGTGTGTAGGGAAATATGATACGGATTTCATATATTGGATCATAATATTCATTTTTAACGTCACTGTCATTATTCTTTTATTTCATTGTCTTAATCATCTTATCATTCTAATATCATCATTAATTTAATTCTGATCAACGTTCAATAATCTTTACTAATGATAACAATTATAGATAAAGTTATAAACGATAACTGGATGATTGAATAATAATGATAACATTGATATCATTGTTATTATTATTACTATTATCATCATAATTATTATTATCATTACTATTATCATCATAATTGTTATTATCATTACTATTATCCTTATAATTGTTATTATTATTACCATTATCGTTATAATTTTTATTATTATTACTATTATCATTAAATTTTTTATTATTATTATAATAATTATCATTGCTATTAAAATAATAATCATTATTAGTAATATCATGATTATCATGATCAGTATCATTATCATCATAATCATTATCATTGTTATCATTCTCAGCATTATCATTATCATTAACATTATCATTATCACTATTATCATCATTATCATTATTGCTATCATTGTTTTCCTTGCCATTATTTTCATCATTATTATCATTATCATTATTGTTATCATTATTATTATTATTATTATTATCACCATCATTAGTACTGTTCTTATCAATATCAAAATATTCATGACCATTATTATCACTAGTGTTATCATTATTATGATTACTATTGCTATCATTATCATGATTACCATTGCTATCATTATTCTGTTTCTTATCATCCTCCCTTCCATCTGAATTCATATCACTATAATCATCAAAAATCATCAAAAAAACAAACAATAACAACAAGAGCAACAACAACAAACACCATCTAGCTTCCGGAAATCGGTGGCCACCTGTGCCAGAGTGCCAAGCTGTTATATTGGGGAAGGAGTTAGTGCCAAGGGTGCAAGATGACGTAATAACCAAGAGTGCTGTGCAAGGGAAACATGCTAGTGCCACTTCGCTCTGTGTGTGTTTGGGGGGGTGGGGGTGGGTGTGGGGGGTGTGGAGGTTGGATATGTGTGTGTGGGTGGGAGGTGGGGGTGGGGGGGGGGGTGGGGGTGGGGGTTGGATGTGTGTGTGTGTGTGTGTGTGTCGATAGTGTGGTGGCGGTGTGTAATTTTGGATGTGTGTGTGTGTGTGGGGGGGTGTATGTGTGTTTGTGTGTGTGTTTGTTTGTTTGTGGGGGGTGTAGGGGTGTTTGTTTGTATGTGTGTGTGCTTGTGTGTGTGTGTGTGTGTGAGATAGAGAGAGAGAAAGAGAGAGAGAGAGAGAGAATTAGTTAAGATGATAGGTACAATTTTTTTATCTTTATACTTTGTTCGTTTAGAAAAAGTTAAAAGGATTACCATATGAGAGATATGATCCCATAGTGTCTCTCTCTTCCAACATCAATGGGAATTTAAATCCTATTCCCTCTCTAGCGTTGCCACCTCGTGATTTTTTTATTCTTTTTATTTTTTTATCTATTTATTTATCTATTTATTTATTTATTTTTGTGCCTTACCCGTTATTGAAATTATATCGTTCGTGCCACTAAATGCGATAACATGTACCACTTTCTATCTTCATGAAAATATGATGGCTAATAAGCTCATTCATAAGAAAATCCTTGGAAATCAATATGTGTCAAGGGAAAACACCAATTGTTTTAATTCAATTTAATTGATATTAAGAAATAATCTGCTTAAGTGCTGAAATGACAAACCCTAATGATTGTAACCTCTCTTATTCTCGTAGTTGTAAAAAAAAATATCTAACTATTATGTGTATATTCATCATCAATACCATCAAAAACATATAATACTAATGGATTGGTCATTCATTATTTTTTCCTAAATTATCTTCAGTGGAACTTGAAAAAAAAAAAAAAATTCTTCACCCTTAAATTCATATTCAGACTGCAACACTTTCTGTCCTGGTACCCATTCATACATTGGCTTGGTACCCCCACCCTTACTATTTGAGATCGAGTGAATCGGGTCCCAAGCCCCAGACGGTACAATCAGACAGGTTCTGCACCCGCCCGGTACCTCTCCACCTCCGTAGCGTAGTGTTGTCCTTACGCCACTCGGAGATAAGGCTCAATATTAATGCTTGTGTTTGAGTTTTACTATGTATTTTGTTTTCTTTGACTCTTATTTTAGAAAAGGATTTCATTAAACTTTCCGTTTTTTTGTATGTTATTCAAGCTAAATTTCGATTTGTAGTGTTAACAAGGAAACTTGTACCGCTCAATACAAATTATACCATAAATGGAATTAATCTAAAATGTAGAACCACAGTACCACTAGCCTCAAAATGTACCGCAGTAGTACCGCAGGTGGCAACAATGTCTGCCATTAACGCATGACTGGGTTGGTGGTTTTTACGGGAGGCGTTCGAATTTCCTTTTTTTTTTTTTTTTTTTTTTTTTTTTTTTTTTGAAAGAGAGAGAGACAGAGACGATGATAAATGATAACGGAAAAAAAGTGCTGATGTAATATAATCCTAATTCTTAAATCCTAATTCTGACAAGACAAAAAAAAGCTCGCAAAGTTGCTGTTGTTAAAAGAAAAAAAAATAATGATAACCAGATAAAAAAACAAAAATATCATAAAAAGACAATGAATAAGAGGTATGAACGAAACCCCACATGAGGCTAGAGCCACATCAATGACATAATTGATGACAAGAGAAGTTGCAATCACTCCGCCCAAATCAGCGAAATACCAGACTCGTTGCAAACCGCTACTAACATCATCAGCAAACATCAGCAACCTACTTCCTCCCCCCCCCTGCCCCCCCCCCCCCCTCCCCACACACAGACACACACTTCCTCTAAGCCAGAGTTTCCAAAAACTTTTCCAGGCTGGTTGGCGCCCCCTTTGGCTTCCAGGTGGATTCCTCGCCCCCTCCTTCTCCCCCTCCCCTTCCCTCTCCCCTTCCCCTTCCCTCTCCCCTTCCCCTTCCCCCTCCCTCTCTCCCCCCTCATACACATATGCGAACACCTTTTTTTTTTTTTTTTTTTATGCTTCAAATTGAAAACAAGAAGACTAAACACAAAGACGTATTTTACAAATACCTGATACGTCGCTCTACGTTACTGTTTATCGACGTCAAGCAAACGTTCGGACGTTTTTGACTCCGACTTTGGATTACGTAGCAGAGCTATGCATTCGTTTAAAATTCTTATACTAGTTTTATTATATGTAAACTGAATACATGTTCCTTTCTCTTAGTGTTTATGGAATATATTTCGTCATTCAGATTTTGTAAAAAAAAAAAAAAAAAAAAAGTTATTCATTACCCCCCCCCCGTAACCCCCCCCCCCCCCCCCCCCCCCCTCACACACAATCTTTCCACCGCCCACTTTAGAAACCAATTCTCTAAGCCTACGAAAAGGAAATCAACCAAAAATTTAGAAATAACAATCCACAGTAGACAATGGTTGTTATGGTGGTTCGGAAGTCCTATATATGCAAATTAGTCTGTCAGTTGTATGGGAATCAAGGAAAACACCATCGAGCGACGTATAGGCTGACCAATATCAACACCGGCGGATTACCACTGTCAACATCGACCTCCGGAGGCTTCGACTTCACCGATCGCATCAAAAAAGAAAGAAAACGGTGGAAGAGAGAGAGGGGGGGGGAGGGAGAGAGAGGAAGGGAGGGAGGGAGGGAGAAAAAAAAGAGAGGGGGGGAGGAAGGGAGGGAGAGGGAAGGAGGGAGGGGGGAGGGAGAAAGAGGGAAAGAGAGGGGGAGAGGGATGGGGAGAGAGAGAGGGGGGAGGGAGGGAGGGGGAGGGAGAGAGAGAGAGAGAATAATTTCACAAAGATTGAGTGAAACCTACGCTTCCGATCTGAAATCATTTCGAAATGCGGAAATAAATATATCATATACCCTCCAAATGGACA
>BOPN01004649.1:40015-42515 GCA_017312705.2 Penaeus japonicus
TGGGTTGATAAAGAGTGAATAGGAGGTGGACGAAGATGAGGAATGGGGGGTGATGAAGAGAAGGAAGAGAAGGAAGACGAAGGGGGGAAGTAGAAAAAAAAATAGGAGAAAGAAGATCTGAAAGAAGAGAAAAGGAGGAGGAGAAGAAGGGCGGGGAAGAAGAGAGGAGGAGAAGGAGGTGAAGGAAGACAAGGAAGGGAAAATAGACGAGGAAGAATAGAGAGAAGAGAATGAAAAAAAAGGAAGACGAGAAAGAAAAGAAGAAGATGAGGAGGAAAAGAAGGAAGACGCGAAAGAAAAGAGAAGAAGAAGAAGAAGCGGAGGAGACGAATGAGAAAGGAACAAAAGAAAGAAAATAACGTCAAGAAACTCGAGACGGAATGAGAACAACTAAAGGGGACGACCAGACACGTCAACTCTTCTTTAAAATATGAAACGGAATAGCAGGTGAGAGAGGGGAGAGGGAGAGGGAGAGGGAAAGAGAGAGAGGGGAGGGAGGGAGGGAGAGAGAGCGAGAGAGAGAGGGGGGGGGGGGGAGAAAGAGAGAGAGAGAGAGAGAGAGAGAGAGAGAGAGAAAGAGAAATGGAGAGAGAATGAAAGAGAGAGGGTGAGAGGGAGGGGGAGGGAGAAAGAGAAAGAGAACGTGTAAGAGAGAGTGAGAGAGACAGACAGACAGAGAAAGATAGAGAGTGAGTCAGAGACAGAAATAAACAAAGAGAGGGGAGAGAGAGAGAGAGAGAAGGGAAGTCAGAATAGACCCAAACAAGCACCCAAAACAAGTAAAAGAAACAACAACGAACACAGGGCGAGAGAGGGAGCCTCTGCAACAGCTGAAGAGAGAGAATGAAAACAAGACCAGCCGGATGATGATGATGAAATGGATGACACAAGATGGATGAGGTCTCGCACCAAGAATGATATTTGCAACAGGAGATTGCACGGACACAGTACAGATGAAGACGAATGGTGACTAGTGTCATGGCGGGAAGGATAAGGTGAGAATGGGAACAAGAATGAAAAAGGAAAGGTGTAATATTTATGAGAGATAGATAGATAGATAGTTAGATTGATAGTTAGATTGATAGATAGATAGATTGATAGATAGTTAGATTGATAAATAGATAGGTAGATAGTTAGATTGATAGATAGATAGTTAGATTGACAGATAGATAGATAGATGGTTAGATTGATAGATAGATAGTTAGATTGACAGATAGATAGATAGATGGTTAGATTGATAGATAGATAGATAGATGAGTTGACCGATAGATAGATAGGTAAATAGATAGATAGATAGAGAGATAGATTGATGAGTTGATCGATAGATAGATAGATAGAAAGATAGAAAGCAGATAGATAAATTAGACCATTGATAGATAGAATGGTTGGTTGACACGTCAAAGGATACAGGAGATATATAGATTATATAGATACAAAAAAAAGACAGTTCAGTAAGTACAGCTCGATAAAAGAAAGATAAGGACCATGAAAAAATAAATAAATAAAGCAAACTTTTTTTCAGATTGAGAAGTTAGATACACCAATAGAAATACACCGATAGAGAGAGAAACAAATTAATATAGAAATATGGAAAGATAGATATAACGAGAGACAAAGAAATAAATCAGCAAAGACAAGCAAACGTTTCCAGACATCCCATGATATATCACAGTAGAAACGTTTCTGAAACAAAATGGAAAACGTTAAGTAATCAAGGCAGATAATGTAAGTGTAGGGAGATGAAATAAACTAGAGCGCAGAAAGAACGGAAATGTTAGGGAGAGAGAGAGAGAGAGAGAGAGAGAGAGAGAGAGAGAGAGAGAGAGAGAGAGAGAGAGAGAGAGAGAGAGAGAGAGAGAGAGAGAGAGAGAGAGAGGGGGGGGGGGGGAGGGAGAGAGAGAAGAAGAAGGAGAAGGAAGGGGGACACAGAAAGAGAGAGAGCGAGAGAGATGAGGGGGGTGGGTAGAGGGAGAGAGTGAGAGGAAGAGAGAGAGAGGGAGAGGGAGAGGGAGAGGGAGAGGGAGAGGGAGAGGGAGAGGGAGAGGGAGAGGGAGAGGGAGAGGGAGAGGGAGAGAGAGAGGGAGAGGGAGAGGGAGAGGGAGAGGGAGAGGGAGAGGGAGAGGGAGAGGGAGAGGGAGAGGGAGAGGGGGAGGGAGAGGGAGAGGGAGAGGGAGAGGGAGGGAAGGGGAAAGAGAGAGAGAGAGAGAGAGAGATGTTATGTGATATTAGATTCACTATAAGATGAATTATTAAGATCTTAGTCATCATGAACCTCATTCACCATAACTATTCATCCGTGTCCTCATCATCACTTCCATCATTCTCATCACACTCTTCCCTTTCTCTTCCTCCTCATCACTATGACCAGGGGGAGGGGGGGGAGAGTGGGGTGGGTGGGGAGGAAGAGTGAGAAAGGGAGAGGGTGAGAGCAGAGAGAACGAACGTGTTAAGGGGAGAGAGAGAAGAAGAAGAAGAAGAAGAATTTGGACAGCGAAAGGGG
>BOPN01004649.1:47515-50015 GCA_017312705.2 Penaeus japonicus
GCAATATGAGCATAAAGTTAGAGGAAAGATTCAGTAGAAACTATGCTAAAATGAGAGGCAATGTGACCATGAAGTTAACAGACAAAAAGACAGTAGAAGCCAGGCTCAAAGGAGAGGTAAGATCAGCAAGAAGTTACAGGAAAGAGACAGTAAAAACCATGCTCAAAAGAGAGCCAATATGATGAGCATGAAGTCACAGTAAAGACACAGTGGAAGCTAAGCTGAAAGGAGATGGTGATGATCTGTGATGATCTGTGATGATCTGCCAGTATAGAACACCACAGATGCAATATTTGCTTTGAGAATGTTTGGTGTAAAGTAAAATGAAGACCAGAAGGAGAAGCTCTGTGTATTCATCGGCTTAGAGAGAGCACATGACAGGGTTATGTGGTATTGTATGAAAAAGATTAAGGATAATAAAAATAGGTATATTAATATATTTGATATCATACCTAAACAGATTATATAAACATATCATATAGTATGCTAATGCGTACTATGTAATCCTCATAGGAATTTAGGAGTACCAGAGAAGTTTGTAAGGGTTGTGCAAGATATATACGAGACTAGTGTTGCAACGGTGAAATATGTGGTAGGAGAGACAGGTGTGTTTAAAGTGGAGGTGGGATTGCATCAAGGATTGGCTCTGAGCCCTTTCTTGTTTGCAGTGTTTGCCATGTTGACAAGATCAGATAGGAGTCTCCTTGGAGGTGTGTATTGGATATTGCAAAATCAATATAAAGCAAAAATCATAAAGATTGTACAGTAGGATATCATTTCGATAAGGATAATAATGATAAAAGGAATTATAGTGATAATGGATATTTTGGTAAAAAAAATAATAGTAATAATGACAATTATAGAACATTTCTTATTAAGGATAATATTAATGATGGTGATAATAATGATACCAATAATGATAATAATGACGAAACCAATAATAATGATGGTAATGAGAATATTGATAATGATAATTACAACAATAACAATAATAGTAATCTTAATAATGATAATGCAGATAATCATCATGATGCCAATAATAATCATAATCATAATAATGATAATAGTGATAATGATGAGGATAATGATAATAATGATTATGATAAAAATAGTGATACTAGTAGTAACATTGATGATTACAGTAATGATGATAATAACAATGATAAAGATAACAACAACAACAACAACAGTAACAGCAAAAAGAGTGATAAAAAAAATTATATTACAGATACCTTTCAGCAAAATGATAATGAAAGCAGCATTAGAAGAAAAAAAAGTTACACCATTATAAACAGTCATGACTACGATGATCATTAGAGCAATTTCCATAGCTATTGTCATTGTGATTTCTATCATCATTATTATGATCACTTATCATCATAAATGTAATCATGATTAGCATTATTACCATTAGCATTATCCCCATACTTGTAATTGGCACATTCTGACATGAAACTCATTACTATTCCTATGATTATCAATATCACTTCCTAGTCTTTATTAAATACCTTCTCTGTTTCTCTCCCCTATCTACGAATGTGGGGAAAAAGAGAGATTTGAAAAATGGAAGAAATATCTCACACAGACGATTATTATTATTTTTTTTTTTTTTTTTTTTTTTTTTTTTTTTTTTTTTTTTTTTACTGATTCTTTGATTTATTGCTGAAATAAGTTATAAGGTTGAAGTATCTTTTTGTGATTAAAGTGATTATGTATTTGTATTATGTTTTTGGTTTATTCATTTGTATCGAGTGGAGACTAAAGATGTCAATATCTATTTGATTTTTTGTCTTATAGGTATACAATGAATTATCTAGCGTTCAATAAATATAAAAGACATATGAATAATCCTTCGTTGAAATTTCGATATTTATAAAACATTCCTTTTCTTAATCTACGAATTCACTAAGGCTTTTAGTGAGCTTATGATGAATAACAGATAATAAATAGGCCAAAGATACAGAAAATTGGTTATTGAAGAGTGAATTCAGAGAATGAGAGAGAAAGAACGAAAATCAAGAAGAGTGAATTCAGAGAATGAGAGAGAAAGAACGAAAATCAAGAAGAGTGAATTCAGAGAATGAGAGAGAAAGAACGAAAATCATGAAGAGTGAATTCAGAGAATGAGAGAGAAAGAACGAAAATCAAAGAATGAATTCAGAGAATGAGAGAGAAAGAACGAAAATCAAAGAATGAATTCAGAGAATGAGAGAGAAAGAACGAAAATCATGAAGAGTGAATCCAGAGAATGAGAGAGAAAGAACGAAAATCATGAAGAGTGAATCCAGAGAATGAGAGAGAAAGAACGAAAATCATGAAGAGTGAATTCAGAGAATGAGAGAGAAAGAACGAAAATCATGAAGAGTGAATTCAGAGAATGAGAGAGAAAGAACGAAAATCATGAAGAGTGAATTCAGGGAATGAGAAAAAAAAGAACGAAAATCATGAAGAGTGAATGCAGAGAATGAGAGAGAAAGAACGAAAATCAAAGAATGAATTA
>BOPN01004649.1:64848-67348 GCA_017312705.2 Penaeus japonicus
ATTTTTTTCTTTTTTTTTTTTCTTTTTTTCTCAGTCTGTTTATGTCTCTGTCTATTTCTCTCTGTCTGTCTTTGTCTCTGTCTTTCTCTCTCTCTTCTCTCTCTCTCTATCTATCTATCTATCTATCTATCTATCTATCTATCTATCTATCTCACTCTCTCTCTTTATCTCTCTTTCTCTCTCTTTCACTCGCGCGCTCTCTCTCTCTCTCTCTCCCTCTCTCTACATCTTTCTCTTTCTCTCTCTCTCTCAGCCTTTTATCTGTATATATATTCCACCTTCACCCTCCACCCCCACTCCACTCCACACACACAGATACAAGTCTCTCAGCAGGTGATGCCTCCTCTTTCTTTCTCTCCTTCTCTCCCTTCTTTCATCCCCTGCCCCCTTCTTCCATTCTACCCTACTAACCCTTTCTATTCCGTTACTCTCCCCCCTTGTTCTTCCCCTCCACTATCTCCTTCCCATCCCTTTCTACTCTCCCCACCTTCAACACCATACCACTCCCTCTACCCACTCCCTTCCCCCACTCCTTCCCCAACTCCCTGTCACCCTACGTCCTCCCCCTCTCTATACCCCCCGCCCCCCCCCCACCCCCTCAACAGATGTCTCATCCCCAAGTTGCATTTTCTTAATTTGTTGGGGAGGGGGTAGAGGGTAGGGGGGGGGAGAGGGGTTACCGGGCTGAGTGAGTGGGAGCCAAGGGGAATAAAAGGGGAAAGGAAGGGAAGAAGAAACATGGAAGGAGAGATGATATAGAATGAGGAAGGGAGGAAGAAGGGAGAAGAAAAAGAAGAGGGAAGTACGAAGAAGGAAGAAGGGAAGGGGGAAGAAGAAAGGAGAGAAGAAGAAGAAGAAGAAGGGAAGAAGAAATTAAAAAAGGAAAAGGAAAAAGGAAATAGAAAAGAAATGTAAATTGTATAGAGAAAGAGAAAAAAAGGTAAGGAAAAATCAACAAAATAAGAAAAAGAAAAAAGAACAAAAAACACTAATATGAAATCAAGAAAAGGAAAGAAAAAAGTACTAAAAAGATAAAAAGTAAACGAAAAAATAAAGACAATGACAAAAAACAAAGAAAGAGAAATTAAAGATGACACGAGATAGAAAACGAGACTTCTACAGACATTAGGCTCCTCCCACAGCCACGCCCTCTTTCCTCAGTTTGTCTGAACGAAAACGAAAAAAAAATAATAATGGGAAAATAGGAGAAAATAGTGTGTGGGGGGGATGTTTGGACCTTTTTGGTGAAGGATTTGCGATAGATGAATACATAGATAAAAGCAGGAAGGCTCCGATAAAGAGAGAGAGATTGTGGAGAAAGAGAGAGAGAGAAATTAGAGGTAGTGGGGAAAGAGAGGAAGAGATGAGATGGAGGTAAAGAGAGAGAAAGTGAGAAAGGAAAGAGAGAAAGAGAGAGGTGGCGGGGTAAGAGAGGAGGTAAGGAGAAGATCAAGGGTAAGAGAGCGTGAGAAAGCGAGAGAGAGAGAGAGAGAGAGAGAGAGATAGAGAGCGAGAACTAAGACAACGAAAAAGAAATAGATAAGTGACCAGAAAGACGATAGATTACATAATCAAACCAAATACACATAAGATGAATAAAAAAACAAAAACAAATCAATAATGGATAATTAGCAAACTTTTAAAAGACAGACAAATAAACTATTAATATACATAGATAAAAGAATAAGCAAAATACTCAAAGGACATAACATAACAAACAAACACAGAAAACTCAAACAAATAAACAAATCAACCATGAATATTTCAATAAACAAACATACAAACTGAACAGAAAAATAAGTAAACACACACACAAACAAACAAACTAACAATAAAACAAAATAAAAGCAAAGAAAAACAAAATACACACCACGAAATCATAAACATGAAGAAAAAATATATTTCAACTTGAAGATTTTCCAACCCAGACTCCGAACTCAAAATCCAAACCATCTTCTCTGCCTTTTATTGCAACATCCCAAAGACACTATTGCAGTATTGTAAAATCATCTTATTGTTATCATGTCATCCTTTTTAAGACCCTGATAAGTGCTACCTATCTTGCGTCTGTCTGTTCTGACATGAGAGATTCATATTGCCAAGAGGAAGCGGTTATCATATAATTTGTGTGATGCTGTGTCTGCCTGGCTGTCAGTTAGCTGGCTGGATATTTTAATTTCTGTGTCTGGTTTTGTTTTTGTTTTTTCCATTTTCTATTCTATTTTGTTTTATCTTATTCTCTCTCCCTCTCTTCTCTTTTTTTCCATTCTCTTCCATCTTTACTTATCTCTTTATCTATCTCTTTCTCTCTACGCTTCTGTTTATGTTTCTGTCTATGCCTCTGTTTCTTTTTCTCTCTATCTCCTTCTTTTCGTATTTCTTGTCTTCTCTCTCTATCTATCTATCTATTTCTCTCTCTCTCTCTCTCTCTCTCTCTCTCTCTCTCTCTCTCTCTCTCTCTCTCTCTCTCTCTCTCTCTCTCTCTCTCTCTCTCTCTCTG
>BOPN01004649.1:114848-117926 GCA_017312705.2 Penaeus japonicus
TTTTTACTTTCTCTTTCTCTCTCTCTCTCTCTCTTGCTCTATCTCTCTTTTGCTCTTCGTTTCTCTCTCTCTCTCAATATACATACATATATACATACATACATTCATACCTATCTACATACACGCATACATACATATATATCTATATCTATATATGTATAATATATATATATATATATATATATATATATATATATATATATATATATATACATATATATATATACATATGTATATACATACATACATATATATATATATATATATATATATATATATATATATATATATATACATATATATATATATATATATATATATATATATATATATATATATATATTTGTGTGTGTGTATGTGTGTGTGTGTGTGTTTGCGTGTGTGTGTGTGTGTGTGTGTGTGTGTGTGTGTGTGTGTGTGTGTGTGTGTGTGTGTGTGTGTGTGTGTGTGTGTGTGTATGTATATATTCTATATATATATATATATATATATATATATATATATATATATATATATATATATATATATATATATATATATATATATATATATATATACATATATACATAGGTAAAGAAAAAAGGAAAGAAAGAAAGCCAGACACATACAAACGCATGCAAGCACAAAAACCAAGCAAATACGAAAGAGAATATTTACGCGAAAAAATGGAGAAAAACGCGATTTATAGTTCGGCTCAAATACGGCCAGGCGGGATCAAGACCGGTCTATCGGAAGCCGTGTCTATTACCTATGTTTATATCTTGCTGTAAAATGTTATATTTCCCAGTGCTCGAATTTCCCCTCAGAGCATATGCAGGGAGGGAGGGTATGCTGGGGAGGGGAGGGGTGAGGGGAGAGAGAAGGGTGAGGAGGGGGTGTTTTAGGAGAAGGGGGGGAGGGGGGGAGAGGGGGGATGGGTGGTTTGGGGAGGAAATTGGGTGAGAGAGATGAGGGTATTTTGGTGGGGGTGAGGGGGGGGTGTGGGGGGAGGGAGGGAAGGAGGAGAGAAGGGGGGAGTTTGGGAAGAGGGGAGAGGAGGGAAGAAGGAGAGAGGGGGAAGGGGAGAGGAGGTAAGGGGAGAAAAGAGAGGGGGAGGGGAGGTTGGGGAGAAGGAGAGAGGGGGCGGATGATGTCGGGTGAGGAGGGAGAGTAAGGAACAGGGAGAACAGGGGAAGAGGAGGATTTAGGGAGGAAGGATAGAGTAGGAAAAGAAAGGGAAGAGTAAGGCATGGGGAGAGAATGAAAAAGAAGAGAAAAGTAGGAAGAGGGTAAGGGGGGACGGGGGTAAAGGCGAAGGGGAGGGAGGGGGGAGGGGCTGATACCCCATGGCCTGAGCATACAGTCTTCTTCGTTTCCGCTTTAAATATACATACATATCATATGCTCCTATCGTATATATACACATTCACAGGATGACTACGTTTGCAGACTTTCTTTTTGCAGTTGAGAAAAATTAAGAAATATGATATTTTCACCTCCTGTCCAACATACATAGAGATATTTAAGGATGATTAGAAACACAGATATTTCTTTTATTTTTCCTTTCCTTTTTTTCCTCTCTCTCTCTCTCTCGCTTGAACTTCTTCTAACTCTATCTATCTATCTATCTATCTACTATCTATCATTTATCTCTTTTTTCTTTCTCTCTCTCTCTCTCTCTCTCTCTCTCTCTCTCTCTATCTATCTATCTATCTATCTATCTATCTATCTATCTATCTATCTACTATCTATCTATCTATTTATCTCTTTTTTTCTCTCTCTTTTTATCTCTCTCTCTCTCTCTCTCTCCCTCCCTCCCTCCCTCTCTCTCTCTCTCTCTCCCTCCTTCCCTCCCTCCCTCCCTCTCTCTCTCTCTCTCTCTCCCTCTCTCTCTCTCTCTCTCTCTCTCTCTCTCTCTCTCTCTCTCTCTCTCTCTCTCTCTCTCTCTCTCTCTCTCTCTCTCTCCCTCCCTCCCTCCCTCCCTCCCTCCCTCTCTCTCTCTCTCTCGTCTTCCCGTCAGCTGTACAATATTTACTTTTTCCAAGGCCTGAATCTCGGCTTCATTCAGAGCCAGTGAGGCGTCGTGCCTCGCCCCTTCCCTCTCGTGGCCGTCAAGGGCTCTCGCCGGCTAAGACCAAGTCAAGGACGCGCCCAGGCAATCGAATGCAGTGAAACGTATTCCCTGGGACCCTCCTCCTCCTCCTCCTACTCCTCCTATTCCTCCTCCTACTCCTCTCTCTCTCTCTCTCTCTCCGTCCCTCCGTCCCTCCCTCCCTTTGGAATCAACATGCTGATTTGCAAAACGGAATAAAAGAAGAATAAAAGGGAGAGAGAGAGTGAGAGAGAGAGAGAGAGAGAGAAAGAGAGAGAGAGAGAATAAAAAAGAAAATGGAAAAAAAGAAAGCCGTGATTGACTGAGGATCGCAAGCCCCGACTCCTTATCGGAAATTCTGCATTGTGCTCGCCCCGCCCACTGGAAAAACGCCGGTCTGGAATTGCAATTAAGTATTATGCAACCCTTGTCAGATGTAAATTTGGCTTTCACAGATTCATTAGCTAGTGAGAGGCTATCGGAGGTCTCGGGTTGCACCGGGTTGCATCGGTAAGAGGCTCAGGGAGAAAGGTTAGTTTGCAAGAGAAATTGACTGACAGCTCATTCCCAACGGCTCCGATAACCTGGAATAATTAGCGAGTGTTACAGTCTACGGAATCCATTGAGTCTTGGGGGTGAAAATGTTGCAAAACGAGTGAAATTGAGGGATCATGCACACGCTCCGACGTCCTTCTGTCATGCTTCGTTTTCTGCTGTTGAGAAGACCCGCTCGTCTGTCGTTGAATTAATAGGATTAGCAAATGTTTGGGTGATATTTCGTGGAGATTAAAACGGTGATCTCTTGATGTCTCTGTTCATATTGATCTCTCTCTCTCTCTATCTCTGTTTATCTTTCTGTTTCTCTCGCTCTCTCAGTCTCTCTCTCTGTCTCTCTCTGTCTCTCTCTCTCTCTCTCTCTCTCTCTCTCTCTCTATCTATCTATCTATCTATCTATCTATCTATCTATCTATCTATCTATCTATCTATCTATTTATCTATCTATATAT
>BOPN01004650.1:5000-7500 GCA_017312705.2 Penaeus japonicus
AATTACCAGCCCTGGAATTACCAGCTGGGAATTTCTCAGATTCCAACCACCTTTTATGAAGCCTTACAGAGTGACTGGTCCTTGGATGCAGCTTTACTCTGCTGAGTTTCATGATAGCCGGAGGTGGCTATTGTTAGTGAGGTGATCACTGCTTTTTTTCTTTTCTTTTTTTTTTCTTTTTTTTATTATTTATTTATTTGTTTGTTTGTTTGTTTATTTTTGATGAATTGGGTCTCTCTGATTTGAATATGCTTGTTTGTTGGTTGGTTTTCGTTTATCTCTATCTTTCTTGTTCTCTTATCCTTCCCCTTCTCTTTCCCTTTTCCTTCCTCCCTTCCCCATCTCTTTCCCTTTTCCTTCCTCCCTTCCCCATCCTTTTCCTCCTTCCCTCCTCCTTCCTCCCTTCCCCATCCTTTTCCTCCTTCCCTCCTCCTTCCTCCCTTCCCCATCCTTTCCCTCCTTCCCTCCTCCTTCCTCCCTTCCCCATCCTTTCGCTCCTTTCCTCCTCCTTTCCCATCCTTTCCCTCCTTCCCTCCTCCTTCCATCTTTCCCCATCTCTTTCCCTCCTCCTTCCTCCCTTCCCCATCCCTTCCCTCCTCCCTTCCCTATCCTTTCCCTCTTCCTCCCTTCCTTTCACATCCCTTCCCTCCTCTCCTTTTCATTTTCCCCATTCCTCCTCCCTTCTCCACCCATTCCCCTTCCTTTCCCTCCACCTTCCTCCCTTCCCTCCTACTTCCTCCCTTCCCTCCTACTTCCTCCCTTCCCTCCTCCTTCCTCCCTTCCCTCCTCCTTCTTCCCTTTCCTCTTCCCTTCCCTACACCTTCCTCCATTCCCATCCACCCATCCATCATCCCTTCCCTCCTCCATCCTCCCTTTCTCCATCCCTTCCCTCTTCCCATCCACCCATCCATTCATCTCCCCCCCCCCCCCTCACCCGCCGTTCCCTCTCTTAAACATTCATTTCCCAGACGTGTGCCAGGGACTCTGTTATCAACGCCCTGTCGAAATTACCGCATGGCAACCGAGCTGACGTTATTCCCCTGTAAACGAATCTTGCTGTTGGATGGGGGATTGAAGGGGGAGGGGGGGGTTGAAGGGGGGAGGGAGGAGGGGGTTAAAGGGGGGAGGGAGGAGGGGGTTGTAGGTGGAGGGAGGAGGTGGTTGAAGGAGGGAGAGAGGAGAGAGGATGGAGGAGGGGGTTGAAGGGGGAGGGAGGAGGGGGTTAAAGGGGGAGGGAGGAAGGGGTTGTAGGGGGGAGAGAGGAGGGATTAAGGGGAGAGAGGAGGGTTGAGGAGGGGGTTGAAGGGGGGAGGGAGGAAGGATTTGAAGAGGGGAGAAGAGAAGAAAGGGAGGAAGAAAATTTGTGCGGGGGAGAGGGATGAGGGGTTGTGGGGAGGGGGAGGAGGTTGAGGGGGGAGGGGAGGGGAGGGTTGAGGGGAGGAGGAAGAGAGAAGGGTTAAGGGGAGGAAGGAGGGGGTTGAAGGGGGGAGGAGGAGGGGGTTGAAGGGGGGAGGAGGAGGGGGTTAAAGGGGGGAGGAAGGAGGGGGGGTTAAAGGAGGGAGGGAGGAGGGGGTTGAAGGGGGGAGGATGGGGATTGAAGGGGGGGAGGGGGTTGAAGAGGTGAGAGAGGAGGGGATTGAAGGGGGGAGGGAGGAAGGATTGAAGGGGAAAGAGAGAAGGGAGGAAGGGGTTGCAGGGGGGAGAGAGAAGGGGTTGCAGGGGGAGGGAGGAGGTGGAAGAGGGGAGAGTAGAGGGAAGAGGGGGCTGAAGGGAGATTAAGAGGAAGGGGGGGGGGATAGAGGTGGGGGCGAAAGTAAAGAAATGTTGGTGACCTTAAACAGAACGTGGCTTTTCCTTTTATCTTTTCTTTTATTTTCTTTTTTTAACCCTTCATCTGATTTTAATTGGCGTCTCTTTATGATTTCGTTTATTTGCTGCTACGTTAGTAATTTTTTTTTTATCTTTGCCCCCTTCATAAAAGATTTTTTCTACTTTTATCTTAATTGTTACTATAAAAAAAAATCAAATGATGTGAATAATAATGGTAACATTAAAATATTACCAATACAATTACTAACAATAATAACATTAATAATAACCACAAAAGACAGATTATATGACAAGAATATAATGATAAAAGAATGATCAAAAGTGATAACAATAACAACAAATAATAACAATGAAACAGTTAACAACAACATCAACAGTAAGGCAACAACAGAGACGATTTTGTTGTTAACGGTATATGCGAGAATAACAATGATAACAATAATCAAGTTAATGATGATAGTGATACCGAGGATGTGATGAATATTGTCATTATTATTATTGGTGAAAATGATCATTTTCATTTATGATATTTATCATTACTGATATTATTGTTATCATTGTTATTTCTATTATAAATGTTGCTATTAGTATGATCATGATTATTATTATTGTTATTATTATCATAATGCTGATCAAGATAAAGTAATGAGGAAAATAGTAATAATGACAA
>BOPN01004650.1:15000-22500 GCA_017312705.2 Penaeus japonicus
TTAGCTTGGCGTCATATTGACTTTGAATACTTTGATAAGAGTGTTTTTTATTGATAGTTCGTTTATTTATTTTTTTTTTTTATAAGCTTTGAAAACGATCAAATGTTGTATTGGTCTGGCGTTATATTGATTTTGAATAATTAGATAAGATTCGATTTTTTAAGAATGTTTAAATTTTTGTTTATAGACATAGACAAAAATAATAATAATTGTCATAAAAAAAATGTATATAATAAAAATACCCGCCTTTTCTTAAGAGGAGGAACACTGTGTTCGATTTTTTTTTTTTTTTTTTTTTTTTTTTGATTTCAGATGATTTAACTTGGCGGATATATCAAAATATATTAAGAATATTATACCCTAGTTTATTACAGCAAAGTATCTTGTAGGTACACATACATGTATACAATATACGTGTTTGGTGTAAATGAAGAACAAGTTGGTTTTTTATTAATAAAGTGAGTGCATTATTTTCATGACGAAATAAAGGAATATGCATGTAGTATGGTCACAGAGTAATTCTTTATAAAATCGAGTCTTACAGATTTTAGTGAGACTGCATTCATAGAAAAGAAAAGAAATAAATGAAGAGCAAAAAAATAAAGAAGGAAAAAGACAAAAAATAAAGAAAAAAAGAAAAAAGAAAGAAAAAAAGGAAAAAAAAACATATCTCTGGAAATTTTTGATAATTCTTCTCTTTAACATCGAGTAAAAAATGAAAAGCTGTGCCAAGGAATGGATAGTCACTCTTTCGTATTTCACATATTTCGTATTTCGTACTGGTGAGGGAACAGCTAAACCAAAATTCCCATCACTAGGAGGAACAGATCCAACTTCGGTTCGGCAACTTAGCAAATAGTTTTGTTTTTCTGACAATAGCTGGTCACACGCCGAAAAGAAATATGCATTTGTATTTGCAAACATGACGGTAACTACAAGTGGACAAATGATACTTGACTTCTTTTGACTTCTTTTGACTTCTTTTGACCCAACAAACTTTGGAAACAAGAAGGAGACGTATGTGAGTTGGCTCTTGGTTGGCGAGACGGAAACATATGACTATAAGTAAAATTTCAAGGTCAAAATTCAAATGAATTTCCTTTTTTTTTAAGATAAATGAGTGTAATTTACAGTCAGATAGACTTAGGATATTTGATATCGCTTGTGTGATAAGAAACCGAATTTTTACTATAAAAAAAAAACTAGACTACAGATTCTTTTTTTTTTTTTTTTTTTTTTTTTGTCTATTTTTGTTGCTGCTGTTGTTGGGAGGGGGGGGGGGTTGCAGATGATCAATGATCTTCAAATGTCGAAAATCTTTTTCTTTTTCATTTTCTTTTTCTTTCTTTCTCCCCCCCCCCTCTCTCTCTCTCTCTCTCTCTCTCTCTCTCTTTCTCTCTCACTCACATACTTTCAAAATTAATAGATCAATTATTTGAAAGAAAGAAGTAAAAGATTACATAACAGTAAGCCAATTCTAGTACAAAACTTTCTGCAACTAACATAGAGAAATGTTCAGCACTCGATACGAAACAAAATGAACACGGATAACCTCAAATATTTCTTTCGATATCAAAGAATTTTCACGAAAAAGCAAGATATATATCGTAAAAAAAATGCAAAAAAAAAAATACAAACCCTCTACGTGATAGGTTTTCGTTGCATGGGGAATAAAAAAAATAATAATTCAATTAACATTTCTGAGAAGAGGTTTTTTCGTCTTTCTTATTAGATTGGGTTATCTTTTTCTTTCTCTATTTCTTTTTTCTTTCACCTTTATTTCTTTATTTTTTATAAATGATGTTATCTTTATTAGCGTTGATTGCAAGATTTGTGACTATTTTTGTCACTATGATTAGCATTGTTGTTATTTCTATTACTTTTTTTCTTTTACTACTACTGCTAATGACTATTGTTTCATGATTATTATTACTTTCATTATCATTAATATTGCTAATATTTTTTTTGTTATTATTATCATTATTGTTATTGTCATCATTATCATCATAATTTCTATTTTCATCATTTAAATTATTGTTATTATTATGATGATGGGGATTACTATTTTCATAATTATTGTGATTGTTATTGTCAGTGTAGTTATCATTATCTGTATTATCATATTATTTTCCTTATCACATCATATTATGATAATTTTATTGTATCATCACTGTCATTGTTGTTGTTGTTGTTGTTATCATTATCATCATCATCATTATCAAGAGCCAGATTGTTGTTCTTGTAATTATTACAGCTGTTGTTGTTATTTTTCCTTGTTGCAACTACTGATATAATTGTTGTAAATGTTACCATTTTCACCATTAGTCTTTTTTCAATGCAATCAATTACTCACTTTACTATAGTCACTATTCCCATAATAACTATAAAATAATAATATCTAAAAGACTATAAACACACACAAAAATGGAATCATAGTTTGCTCATGTATATTACAAAATAGAAAAAAAACACACACACACGAAGCTCAGTCATGCATGTGCAATGAGTAATAATGAGAGGCGGACATGTGTGCAAAATGCATGGTAATTCTGACTGATACATTACTGTTTTTTGCATGCATGACATTTTAGCGAGAATGCATTCATAAAAAAAGAATAGAAATAAATGAAGAGGAAAAATAGAAAGAAGAAAAAAAAAGAAAAGAAAAAAAAATATATATATATGTACCTGGAAATTTTTGATAATTCTTCTCTTTAAAATCGAATAAAAAATGAAAAGCTGTGCCAAGGAATAGACAGTCACTCCTTCGTATTTCACATATTTCGTATTTCGTACTGGCGAGGGAACAGCTAAACCAAAATTCCCATCACTAGGAGGAACAGATCCAACTTCGGTTCGGCAACTTAGCAAATAGTTTTGTTTTTCTGACAATAGCTGGTCACACGCCGAAAAGAAATATGCATTTGTATTTGCAAACATGACGGTAACTACAAGTGGACAAATGATACTTGACTTCTTTTGACTTCTTTTGACTTCTTTTGACCCAACAAACTTTGGAAACAAGAAGGAGACGTATGTGAGTTGGCTCTTGGTTGGCGAGACGGAAACATATGACTATAAGTAAAATTTCAAGGTCAAAATTCAAATGAATTTCCTTTTTTTTTAAGATAAATGAGTGTAATTTACAGTCAGATAGACTTAGGATATTTGATATCGCTTGTGTGATAAGAAACCGAATTTTTACTATAAAAAAAAAACTAGACTACAGATTCTTTTTTTTTTTTTTTTTTTTTTTTTTTTTTTTTTTTTTTTTATTGTGATTTCAGATGATTTAACTTGGCGGATATATCAAAATATATTAAGAATATTATACCCTAGTTTATTACAGCAAAGTATCTTGTAGGTACACATACATGTATACAATATACGTGTTTGGTGTAAATGAAGAACAAGTTGGTTTTTTATTAATAAAGTGAGTGCATTATTTTCATGACGAAATAAAGGAATATGCATGTAGTATGGTCACAGAGTAATTCTTTATAAAATCGAGTCTTACAGATTTTAGTGAGACTGCATTCATAGAAAAGAAAAGAAATAAATGAAGAGCAAAAAAATAAAGAAGGAAAAAGACAAAAAATAAAGAAAAAAAGAAAAAAGAAAGAAAAAAAGGAAAAAAAAACATATCTCTGGAAATTTTTGATAATTCTTCTCTTTAACATCGAGTAAAAAATGAAAAGCTGTGCCAAGGAATGGATAGTCACTCTTTCGTATTTCACATATTTCGTATTTCGTACTGGTGAGGGAACAGCTAAACCAAAATTCCCATCACTAGGAGGAACAGATCCAACTTCGGTTCGGCAACTTAGCAAATAGTTTTGTTTTTCTGACAATAGCTGGTCACACGCCGAAAAGAAATATGCATTTGTATTTGCAAACATGACGGTAACTACAAGTGGACAAATGATACTTGACTTCTTTTGACTTCTTTTGACTTCTTTTGACCCAACAAACTTTGGAAACAAGAAGGAGACGTATGTGAGTTGGCTCTTGGTTGGCGAGACGGAAACATATGACTATAAGTAAAATTTCAAGGTCAAAATTCAAATGAATTTCCTTTTTTTTTAAGATAAATGAGTGTAATTTTACATTCAGATAGACTTAGGATATTTGATATCGCTTGTGTGATAAGAAACCGAATTTTTACTATAAAAAAAAAACTAGACTACAGATTCTTTTTTTTTTTTTTTTTTTTTTTTTTCTATTTTTGTTGCTGCTGTTGTTGGGAGGGGGGGGTTGCAGATGATCAATGATCTTCAAATGTCGAAAATCTTTTTCTTTTTCATTTTCTTTTTCTTTCTTTCTCCCCCCCCCCCCCTCTCTCTCTCTCTCTCTCTCTCTCTCTCTCTTTCTCTCTCACTCACATACTTTCAAAATTAATAGATCAATTATTTGAAAGAAAGAAGTAAAAGATTACATAACAGTAAGCCAATTCTAGTACAAAACTTTCTGCAACTAACATAGAGAAATGTTTCAGCCTCGATACGAAACAAAATGAACACGGATAACCTCAAATATTTCTTTCGATATCAAAGAATTTTCATGAAAAGCAAGATATATATCGTAAAAAAAATGCAAAAAAAAAAATACAAACCCTCTACGTGATAGGTTTTCGTTGCATGGGGAATAAAAAAAATAATAATTCAATTAACATTTCTGAGAAGAGGTTTTTTCGTCTTTCTTATTAGATTGGGTTATCTTTTTCTTTCTCTATTTCTTTTTTCTTTCACCTTTATTTCTTTATTTTTTATAAATGATGTTATCTTTATTAGCGTTGATTGCAAGATTTGTGACTATTTTTGTCACTATGATTAGCATTGTTGTTATTTCTATTACTTTTTTTCTTTTACTACTACTGCTAATGACTATTGTTTCATGATTATTATTACTTTCGTATCATTAATATTGCACAATATTTTTTGTTATTATTATCATTATTGTTATTGTCATCATTATCATCATAATTTCTATTTTCATCATTTAAATTATTGTTATTATTATGATGATGAGATTACTATTTTCATAGTGTGATTGTTATTGTCAGTGTAGTTATCATTATCTGTATTATCATATTATTTTCCTTATCACATCATATTATGATAATTTTATTGTATCATCACTGTCATTGTTGTTGTTGTTGTTGTTATCATTATCATCATCATCATTATCAAGAGCCAGATTGTTGTTCTTGTAATTATTACAGCTGTTGTTGTTATTTTTCCTTGTTGCAACTACTGATATAATTGTTGTAAATGTTACCATTTTCACCATTAGTCTTTTTTCAATGCAATCAATTACTCACTTTACTATAGTCACTATTCCCATAATAACTATAAAATAATAATATCTAAAAGACTATAAACACACACAAAAATGGAATCATAGTTTGCTCATGTATATTACAAAATAGAAAAAAAACACACGAAGCTCAGTCATGCATGTGCAATGAGTAATAATGAGAGGCGGACATGTGTGCAAAATGCATGGTAATTCTGACTGATACATTACTGTTTTTTGCATGCATGACATTTTAGCGAGAATGCATTCATAAAAAAAGAATAGAAATAAATGAAGAGGAAAAATAGAAAGAAGAAAAAAAAAGAAAAGAAAAAAAAATATATATATATGTACCTGGAAATTTTTGATAATTCTTCTCTTTAAAATCGAATAAAAAATGAAAAGCTGTGCCAAGGAATAGACAGTCACTCCTTCGTATTTCACATATTTCGTATTTCGTACTGGCGAGGGAACAGCTAAACCAAAATTCCCATCACTAGGAGGAACAGATCCAACTTCGGTTCGGCAACTTAGCAAATAGTTTTGTTTTTCTGACAATAGCTGGTCACACGCCGAAAAGAAATATGCATTTGTATTTGCAAACATGACGGTAACTACAAGTGGACAAATGATACTTGACTTCTTTTGACTTCTTTTGACTTCTTTTGACCCAACAAACTTTGGAAACAAGAAGGAGACGTATGTGAGTTGGCTCTTGGTTGGCGAGACGGAAACAAATAACTATAAGTAAAATTTCAAGGTCAAAATTCAAATGTTTTTTTTTTTTTTAAGATAAATTAGTGTAATTTACAGTCGGATAGACTTAGGATAATTAATATCGCTTGTGTGATAAGAAACCGAATTTTTACTATAAAAAAAAAAAAAAGCTAGACTACAGATTCTGTTTTTTTTTTTTTTTGCTGTTGTTGTTGGGGGGGGGATATTCAAATGTCGAAAATCTTTTTCTTTTTCTTTTCTTTTTTCTCCCCCCCCCCCCCCCCTCTCTCTCTCTCTCTCTCTCTCTCTCTCTCTCTCTCTCTCTCTCACTCACATACTCTCAAAATTAATAGATCAAGTATTTGAAAGAAAGAAGTAAAACATTAAAAGATTACATAACAGTAAGCCGATTCTAATGCAACACTTTCTGCAACTAACATAGAGAAATGTTCAGCACTCGATACGAAACAAAATGAACACGGATAACCTCAAATAAAATTGTTTCTTTCGATATCAAAGAATTTTCACGAAAAAGCAAGATATATATCGTAAAAAAAATGAAAAAAAAAATACAAACCCTCTACGTGATAGGTTTTCGTTGCATGGGGAAGTTTGAGAAAAAATAATTCAATTAACATATCTGAGAAGAGGTTATTTCGTCTTTCTTATTAGATTTGGTTATCTTTTTTTCTTTCTCTTTTTCTTTTTTCTTTCACCTTTATCTCTCTTTTTTTATAAATGACGTTATCTTTATTATCGTTGATTGCAAGATTTGTGACTATTTTTGTCGCTATGATTAGTATTGTTATTATCACTATTACTTTTTTCCTTTTACTACTACTGCTAATGACTATTGTTTCATGATTGTCATTACATTTCATTATCATCAATATTGCTAATATTTTTTGTTATTATTATCATTATTGTTATTGTCATCATTATCATCATTATTGCTATTTTCATCATTTAAATTATTGTTATCATTATGATGATGGGGATTACTATTTTCATAATTATTGTGATTGTTATTGTTAGTGTAGTTATCATTATCTGTATTATTATATCATTATCCTTATCACATCATATTATGATAATTTTATTGTATCATCACTGTCATTGTTGTTGTTGTTGTTATCATTATCATCATCATCATTATCAAGAGCCAGATTGTTGTTCTTGTAATCATTGCAGCTGTTGTTGTTATTTTCCTTGTTGCAACTACTGCTATAATTGTTGTGAATATTACCATTTTCACCATTAGTCTTTTTTTCAATGCAATCAATACTCACTTTACTATAATCACTATTCCCATAATAACTATAAAATAATAATATCTATAACACTATAAACACACACAAAAATGGAATCATAGTTAGCTCATGTATATTACAGAATAGAAAAAAAAACACACACACACGAAGCTCAGTCATGCATGTGCAATGAGTAATAATGAGAGGCGGACATGTGTGCAAAATGCATGGTAATTCT
>BOPN01004650.1:37500-40000 GCA_017312705.2 Penaeus japonicus
AAGGGAAGGGAGAGGTGATTGAAAGAAGAAATGAGAGAATAAGAGAAGGAGGAGGGAGATTGAAAAGAAGAAGAGGAGAGAATAAAGGGAAGGAGGAGATTGAAAGAAGAAATGAGAGAATGAGAGAAGGAGGGGGAGATTGAAAGACGAAATGAGAGAATAGAAGAAGGAGGAGGAGATTGAAAGAAGAAATGAGAGAATGAGAGAAGGAGGAGGAGATTGAAAGAAGAAATGAGAGAATAAGGGAAGGAGGGGGAGATTGAAAGAAGAAATGAGAGAATAAGAGAAGGAGGAAGAGATAGAAAGAAGAAAGGAGAGAATAAGAGAAGGAGGAGGAGATTGAAAGAAGAAAGGAGAGAATAAGGGAAGGAGGAGGAGATTGAAAGAAGAAATGAGAGAATAAGAGAAGGAGGAGGAGATTGAAAGAATAAATGAGAGAATAAGAGAAGAAAAAGGATATTGAAAGAAGAAATGAGAGAATTAGAGAAGGAGGAGGAGATTGAAAGAAGAAATGAGAGAATAAGGGAAGGAGGGGGAGATTGAAAGAAGAAATGAGAGAATAAGAAGAGAGAGGGAGGGAGAAGATCGAAAGAAGAAATTAGAGAATAAGAGAAGGAGGAGGAGATTGAAAGAAGAAAGGAGAGAATAAGGGAAGGAGGAGGAGATTGAAAGAAGAAATGAGAGAATAAGAGAAGGAGGAGGAGATTGAAGAAGATAAATGAGAGAATAAGAGAAGAAAAAGGATATTGAAAGAAGAAATGAGAGAATTAGAGAAGGAGGGTTGAAAGAGGGAATGGGAGAACAGAGAAGGAGGAGGAGATTGAAAAGAAGAAATGAGAGGGCAGAGAAGGAGGAAGAGATAGAAAGAAGAAATGAGAGAATAAGAATAACGAGTAGAATAGAAGTTAGAATGGCGATTTTAAAAACAGGAGAGAAAAGGTGAGAATGAAGAAGGAATGAGAAATCGATGGAAAGAGAGAATTAAGTGAAACAAAATGTGATAATAAAAGAGAAAATAAGAGAATTGAAGGGGGGGGGGGTGATAGACCAAAAAGGGAATAAGAGAATAAAAGAAATAGTAAAAGAACAGAAAAAAAGAATAACAAAACGTGTCTTTCATGGGATTCGTTCTTTCCCTCATTTCTGTAATTTCTGAATCTTTCAACTTTATTTTCACTCGTTGCATATCTGTCCCTTATTTTCTTATGTTTTCCATTTCGCTTTTCCTTCTTTCTCCTTGTTATTTCTATTTCTTTTCTGCATCTATATTTGCTTCCTTGTGTCTACTTTTTTTTCCTCCCCCTTTCTCTCTTTCTCTATCTCTTTATCTGTTTCTCTCTCTCTCTCTCTCTCTCTGTCTCTCTCTCTCTCTCGCTCTCTCTTTCTCTCTCTCTCTCTCTCTCTCTCTCTCTCTCTCTCTCTCTCTCTCTCCCTCTTTCTCTCTTCCTCCTTCTCATCCTCACCCACCTCTTTCTCTCTCCCCATCCTCTCTCCTTCTCCCGCTTCCTCCCCTCAGCACACACACACACACACACCCACACACACACACACACCTCACAGCATCATTTCCCACTGTCCACGCCTCATCTCCCTCCCCGTGCACTCGACGGCCATCAGGAGTTGTGTTATAGCTTAAGATGTCATTGCTCAGGCGAGGGGAAAAAGTTATTGTTATCTTCACTGTGTCATTACGTTTGGCGTGAGTTGGAGGGAAAATTGCATTATCTTCGCCTTTACCAAGAGATTTAGGAGTTGGTTTGCAAAGAGAAAGGGGAAAGAATGAGGGGAGGTGGAGTGTGTGGAGGGAAAGATACAGAGGGGAAGTATGAGAGGAAGAGAAAGGGGATGGTGGTGGGAATGGTGGGGAGAGGATAGGGAGGGAAGGAGAGAGGGAGGGAGGGAGAGATAGGGAGAGGGGGGGGGGGAGGAGAGAAAGAGGTGAGTGATAGAAAAGGAGGGAGGGAAGAGGGAGGGAGATAATAGATACATATATATTCATACTTTATATACATATCTATATACATATACATATACATATATATATATATATATATATATATATATATATATATATATATATATATATATATATATATTGCGAACTATAAGAGAATGTGGACAATGCAATACATATGCAGAAAAATTCATAATGCTTATTTATACGCAATAGGCAATGAGGTTAGCCCTCGAGTAAAGATTTCTGAATGAGTGATAAGGTTTTTGCCATTTTTATTTGGTTTTAGGAGATATAATTGGGTCGAATTTAATAGTATTGCGTAATTCAACTCTTGTCGCAATATTTTTTTCTTTCTTTTTTGAATTTTGTAGTTGTATACTTTAACAATATATTTAATGTTTTGAGTTGGGTTTCTTTTTTTATAAAGATTTTATATTTTGTGTCTGCAGAAATGTTAGCACTGTTGAGCTTCCTGATAAAAAGTAATAATAATAAATCGATAAATAAAAACACGTTCTATGCAGATTTAAGGCCATTTGTATC
>BOPN01004650.1:52500-55000 GCA_017312705.2 Penaeus japonicus
AATAAGAGAAGAAAAAGGATATTGAAAGAAGAAATGAGAGAATTAGAGAAGGAGGAGGAGATTGAAAGAAGAAATGAGAGAATAAGGGAAGGAGGGGGAGATTGAAAGAAGAAATGAGAGAATAAGAGAAGGAGGAGAAGATCGAAAGAAGAAATTAGAGAATAAGAGAAGGAGGAGGAGATTGAAAGAAGAAAGGAGAGAATAAGGGAAGGAGGAGGAGATTGAAAGAAGAAATGAGAGAATAAGAGAAGGAGGAGGAGATTGAAAGAATAAATGAGAGAATAAGAGAAGAAAAAGGATATTGAAAGAAGAAATGAGAGAATTAGAGAAGGAGGAGGAGATTGAAAGAGGGAATGGGAGAATAAGAGAAGGAGGAGGAGATTGAAAGAAGAAATGAGAGAATAAGAGAAGGAGGAAGAGATAGAAAGAAGAAATGAGAGAATAAGAATAACGAGTAGAATAGAAGTTAGAATGGCGATTTTAAAAACAGGAGAGAAAAGGTGAGAATGAAGAAGGAATGAGGGAATAGATGGAAAGAAGGAATTAAGTGAAACAAAATGTGATAATAAAAGAGAAAATAAGAGAATTGAAGGGGGGGGGGGTGATAGACCAAAAAGGGAATAAGAGAATAAAAGAAATAGTAAAAGAACAGAAAAAAAGAATAACAAAACGTGTCTTTCATGGGATTCGTTCTATTTCCTGTTTCTGTAATTTTCTGAATCTTTCGCTTTTATTACTTCACTCGTTGCATATCTGTCCCTTATTTTCTTATGTTTTCCATTTCGCTTTTCCTTCTTTCTCCTTGTTATTTCTATTTCTTTTCTGCATCTATATTTGCTTCCTTGTCTATTTTTTTTTTCCTCCCCCTTTCTCTCTTTTTCTCTATCTCTCTTTATCTGTTTCTCTCTCTCTCTCTCTCTCTCTGTCTCTCTCTCTCTCTCGCTCTCTCTTTCTATCTCTATCTCTCTCTCTCTCTTTATCTTTCTCTCTCTCTCTCTCCCTCTTTCTCTCTTCCTCCTTCTCATCCTCCTTACCTCTTTATCTCTCCCCCATCCCATCTCTCCTTCTCCACTTCCTCCCCTCAAAACACACACACACACACCCACACACACACACACACCTCACAGCATCCTTTCCCACACTCATCCGCGCCCTCATCTCCCTCCCATGCACTCGACAGCCATCAAGGAGTTGTGTTATAGCTTAAGATGTCATTACTCAGGCGAGGGGAAAAAAGGATTATTGTTATCTTCACTGTGTCATTACGTTTGGCGTGAGTTGGAGGGAAAATTGCATTATCTTCGCCTTTGCAAGAGATTTAGGAGTTGGTTTGCAAAGAGAAAGGGGAAAGAATGAGGGGAGGTGGAGTGTGTGGAGGGAAAGATACAGAGGGGAAGTATGAGAGGAAGAGAAAGGGGATGGTGGTGGGAATGGTGGGGAGAGGATAGGGAGGGAAGGAGAGAGGGAGGGAGGGAGAGATAGGGAGAGGGGGGGGGGGAGGAGAGAAAGAGGTGAGTGATAGAAAAGGAGGGAGGGAAGAGGGAGGGAGATAATAGATACATATATATTCATACTTCCATATACATATCCATATACATATACATATACATATATATATATATATATATATATATATATATATATATATATATATATATATATATATATATTGCGAACTATAAGAAGATGTGGACAATGCAATACATATGCAGAAAAATTCATAATGCTTATTTATACGCAATAGGCAATGAGGTTAGCCCTCGAGTAAAGATTTCTGAATGAGTGATAAGGTTTTTGCCATTTTTATTTGGTTTTAGGAGATATAATTGGGTCGAATTTAATAGTATTGCGTAATTCAACTCTTGTCGCAATATTTTTTTCTTTCTTTTTTGAATTTTGTAGTTGTATACTTTAACAATATATTTAATGTTTTGAGTTGGGTTTCTTTTTTTATAAAGATTTTATATTTTGTGTCTGCAGAAATGTTAGCACTGTTTGGAAAGCTTCCTGATAAAAAGTAATAATAATAAATCGATAAATAAAAACACGTTCTATGCAGATTTAAGGCCATTTGTATCGGAATAAATCTTTTGCTCTGGTAGGAGCCTGTTATTCATTTGGTAATTTTTGTATCTTATTGTATTTGTGTTTGCTTTGTATTGCCTTTTGCAATTTATTTTCAGGGGGATTTGTAATACATCTGAATCCATTTTTCCCTTAGGATAGGAGGTCATCGGTTTTAAGAAAAGTCGTTAATGGGTTTGTTACACTTTTTTCGAATAGACAATATAGCGAGTAAAGTGACAGGGCAATAGTTACCAATTTCGTTTGAATTTATACAATGAGCAATAAAAAAAAAAATAAAAAATAAAAAAAGTCCTATAATACCTATATTTCAAAAGTCATCAGGAAGCCAAAATGATGATGTTTCTGTGTATGATGATTTTTTTTTTTTTTTTTTTTTTTTTTTTTTTTTTTAAATTTTTTTGTTTTGTTTTGT
>BOPN01004650.1:80000-82500 GCA_017312705.2 Penaeus japonicus
TAGCAAATCAACTAACGAATTTCCTGGAGGCCAATAACCTATTATCTAAAACACAACATGGCTTTAGAAATAGGTTATCCACTGAAACAGCGTTATTGCAGATAACTAATAAAATTTATGATAATATAAACAAAAATCGGGTAAATTTACTCACATTATGTGATCTTTCAAAAGCTTTTGACAGTGTAAATCACAAAATTCTCCTTAATAAACTAAGATCCTATAGAATTTATTCTTTCTGGTTTAGTAGCTATCTGAATAATAGAACTCAATCTGTTAAAATTAATGAAAGCATATCATCGAAACAACCAATATGTTTTGGTGTTCCACAAGGATCTATCTTAGGCCCAATCCTATTTACAGTTTTCATAAATGACTTATCAACCATTGCTCATAACTGCCTGCTAGTGCAGTACGCCGATGATTCACAGTTTCTCCATAGTGACTCAGTAAATAACTTAAATACATTAATAAGAAATACTCAAAACACTCTTACACAAGCTAGAACATACTTTGAAAGTAATGGTCTTAAATTAAATCCCCATAAAAGTCAATGCATATTTATAGGTAGTCGACAGAACATTGCCAAAATCCCCATCGACACAACCATAGAATTTGAAGGCCACCCTATCAAACCAAACATTTCAGTGAAAAATTTGGGAGTACACTTGGATAGATACATAACATTTGAAACACACGTTGATAACATACACAGGAAAGTAATGGGTACATTAATATTTCTAAATCACATAAAAAATCAAATCACTACGGATACTAGAATCATGGTCGTTCAAACACTAGTTCTTAGCATAATAAACTACTGTTCAAATGTATGGGGCTCAACCAACAAAACACAAATTCAAAAAGTACAAAAATTACAAAACTTTGCTACAAGAGTTGCACTGGGTAATGTCAGTAAATTCGATCATACTACCCTATATATACAAAAATTAAAATGGTTAAAAGTTCATCCTAAGTGCATTTATGATACCTGTCTCTTTACCTTCAAATTGATACATGGATTTTATCTACCATGGTTATTCCCCCTGCAAACTGTAGGGAACACAGCTGGCATTCAAACACGCCAGGTAAATTCCCTATATGTAAAAAGATCAAATACAGAAACAGGGGCAAGACAGGTACAAATTCGTGGACCGAAAATGTGGAACTTGTTACCAGATAATATTAAAAACATTAACAACTTTTGTAATTTTAAAACAAAATTGAAAGAACACCTTTTTACTCATCAAGTGTAAATATGTATGTATTCATATAAGAATAACCATTGTAATTTATGGAATAAAATGTTTGAATTTGAATTTGAATTTGAATTCTCCGGCTTCCTCTCTCCCCCTACTCCTCTCTCTCTCTCTATCTATCTATCTATCTTTCCCTCTCCTCTTCGCTCCCTCTCCCACTCTTTCCAGCTTCCTTTCCCCCCTCCCTCCTTCTTTCTCCCTCTCTCTCTTCCTCCCTCCCTCCCTCTCTTTCCTCCTTCCCCCTCCTCCCTCCTACTCCTCCATCTCTCTCTCCTCCACTTCCCTCCCTCTCTCCCCTCCACTTCCCTCCCTCTCTTTCCTCCACTTCCCTCCTTCTCTCTCCTCCGCTTCCCTCCTCCCTCCTTCTCTCTCTCTCTCCTCCGCTTCCCTCCTCCCTCCCTCTCTCTCTCTCTCCTCCGCTTCCCTCCTCGTATCCCTCCTCCCTCCATCTCTCTCCTCCTCCTCCCTCCCTCTCCTCCTCCCTCCTCCCTCCCTCTCTCTCCTCCACTTCCCTCCCTCTCTCTCCTCCTCCTCCTAGCTCTCTCTCCTCCCACCGGCGCAAACAAGACTATAATAGTGATGATAATAACGTCAAAAGTGCAAAATACCCTTCCCATCATCTAGGGCTAATGAGCTCCTTGACTGTAACACAGGTTTAAGGAAGAAGGAGACTCAAGCACATCCCTAATACTCGAGGGAAAAAGTGGGAGAAAAAGAACTAGTGTCTGTTAATTAGGTAATTAAAACGCGTGTTTCTTCGAGGTATTACTGGTTGAAGGAAGTGCCTTTACTTTGCCTTTGTTTGGTTGTTTTTTTTTTCCTGAATGGAGTGTGGCTTAAAGACTTCGGTTAAGAGAATTATTGTTTATGGTTGTTTCTCATGTCTTTTTTTTTTGGGGGGGGGGAGGGGGGTAAGTAGGGTTTGTACGATTGGTTTTGTTATTTTGTTTGTTTGTTTTTTAAATGTCATGTTCTCCTCCCATGGAAATACACGGTGTTTGCTTTCGATCTCCGTCATGCACATAATCTCTCTCATAATCGTTATCATCTAATCCACGTAATCTTCCCTTTATTTACCCGTCCATCATTAAACACACTTTACAGCCTCATTAAAGTCTTTACACTTAAGGCAAAACTAATCAACATTAACTTGCAAAGAAGAAGAAAAATATATGTTTCTTCCTTAAAGACTTTCATTTCTCATCCTGCCTTACAAACAAGGTTCGAGGAAATTTTGACGG
>BOPN01004650.1:90000-95000 GCA_017312705.2 Penaeus japonicus
ACGACCACACTCTTTGCAAATCAAGACAGAACGACCCTCCTCTTATCCCCTTAATGGGAAGGCTACAAGGATAGGCTTTAAAAGGCTATTATGAATGTCCTTTTTATTCATTTGTACGTTTATATGCGGCCATTTTCGTTATCTTGTTATTGTCACTTCTGGAGTTTACTAGATTACAGCACTCTATTGTATGTTTCTCCTTTTCTGTTTGTTTCTTACATTCTTTGTTAAGTGTTTCTGCTTCCATGTGTATTGCTGCATTTGCGAAAGCGTTCTATAAACGTACTGTTCGTTTCATTAAAATATATATGAGCTCTATAAGCTCCGTCTCTCACTGTCCATCCTGCTATCTCTCCTCTCTCTCTCTCTATCTATCTATCTATCTACCTATCTATCTATATTTATCTCTCTCCCTTCCTCTATCTTTCTATCTATCTATCAATCTATATTTTTCTTTCTCTCTCTATTTCGCTCCCTCTCTCTCTCTCTCTCTCTCTCTCTCTCTCTCTCTCTCTCTCTCTCTCTCTCTCTCTCTCTCTCTATCTCTATCTCTCTCTTTCTCTCTCTCTCTCTCTCTCTCTTTCTCTCAACAGTAAAGAAGAGAAATAGGAAAAAGTAAAAGAACTAGCCTCATATCAAAGCAAGTGCACGTCTGAGCCAAGGATAGACCAGCCACTTAATCAAGAAAAGAACTTAAGGAAAACAAGCGCCGGGAGAATGTTCCAAAGTTCAGAGATCAAGGGACATCCGCGGACATTTAGTCGCCCTATTCGAAGACTGTTAATTTCCACAAAATCTTTATGTATGGGAGAAGCGTGGGGGGTACGACGTTAAAAGGTGGATGTGCTCATTTTTACATACATACATGCCCATAACGAAACATATACACACACCACACACGCACACACACGTACACACGCGCACATATACACATACGCACACACACGCATAGACACACAAATGTACACATACATGTAGACAGTTATAGATATAACCCTTTCTTCCATAAATGCTGTCCTCTGTTCATTGCTTTTCATTATTTTATCTTTCCTTCCTTTTTATATCTTTCTCAAAGACTCCCTCAAAGGGGAAAGAGAGATACTATGACAGATTACTCCTAAATATCACAGCGCTCTCTCTCTCTCTCTCTCTCTCTCTCTCTATATATATATATATATATATATATATATATATATATATATATATATATATATCTCTCTCTCTCTCTCTCTCTCTCTCTCTCTCTCTCTCTCTCTCTCGCTCTCTCTCTCTTTGTTTCGCTCCTTTTCTCTTTCTTTCTTTTTCTCACTCGTTCTCTCTCCACCACTTTCTCTCGCTCTCTATTTCAATCTCTCTCTCGCCATTACGTTTACCATCAACTGTATTCCCAAGCCTTGATCTTACATCTATCTTCCTAGTGACCTCTGCCCCCTCATTAAAGATTACTCTTGCTAACATTTAAGGCAAATCCTGTCCCGTAAATCGCTAAACTCCTTTCCTGGTGCCGACAACAGATCCCTTGAAGATGTTATCACCGAAGTTTGTCTTTACAAAAGAAAAAGAAGGGAGGAGAATGGAGGAAAAAATGATTGACATTTACGTAATTTTTAGAGTGACTTAATTACGGTATATTTCTCTCTCTCTCTCTCTCTCTCTCTCTCTCTCTCTCTCTCTCTCTCTCTCTCTCGCTCTCTCTCTTTTTTTCTTCTTCTTTTTTTTTTGCATGCAAACTTTGTGGTAAATTTTTGGTTATAATAAAGTTTGCTCCTTTTTTTAAGTCAGGGTAGGCATACTTGTGTGCGTGTTTGTGGTGTGTGTGTGTGTGTGTGTGTGTGTGTGTACGTGTGCGTGTGCGTGTGCGTGTGCGTGTGCGTGTGCGTGTGCGTGTGCGTGTGCGTGTGCGTGTGTGTGTGTGTGTGCCGACATGTATTTCCTCTTTGAATATATTTTCGTCATGTATTTATAAACACAAACTCAAACAAGAAACTACAATTTTAGGAGAGAGATAAAAAACACACACACACATACATGTGTGTGTGTGTTTGTATGTATGTATGTATATATATATATATATATATATATATATATATATATATATATATATATATATGTATATATATATGTACATATATATATATACATATATGTATGTATGTATGTATGTATATATACATATACATAAACACACGCATATGTATACATACACACACGCATACACACACTTACATACACACACAGGCATATGTATATCTAAAATATCGCATACAGGGAGAGAAAGACGAAAGAGCGAAAGACAAAAAGAGACTAGGTGAGACAGAGACCGAGAGAGAGAGGTCATAACTGCTCCTACTTTCTTGAAGAGAAAAAGAAAAATCTTTTCCTGTCCCCTGATAGCCCTGAGGCACAGCATCCTCGGTCGACGTTGCAATTACCACAAAGCCTTGCGTGTTGCTTGCGTCTTCTGGCATTCAGAAACAATGGTGGATTTTCTTTCAATATATATATTTATATATATGTATATATATATATATATATATATATATATATATATATATATATATATATATATATATATATATATATATATGTATGTATGTATACTTGTATTGACCGGTATTGATATGTTCTTTTTATTATCACTTTATTGCTTTTGAACATTTTGTTTTGGTAAATAGTGTATTGTGCTTGATGTATATTCAGAAGGAGATAGAGAGAGGGGGGGGAGAGAGAGAGAGAGAGAGAGAGAGAGAGAGAGAGAGAGAGAGAGAGAGAGAGGCAAACCGACACAGACACATACACACACACACACAAACACCCATTCACACACAGACTAACAGACAAACACTCACACCCACAAACACCCATTCACACACAGAGAGGTATCATTACAAGCCATTACATCTCGTCGGAGAATTAATCCACTGTGAATATTTAATCAGTGAGGTTCTTGCTCCTGCGAGAGAGAAAGCCTTCGCGAGGCCTGTAATTTTGTTGGCCTTGGGAAGTTCTCCCTTTGATGATACTGGCATTAAAGGGAGGGAAGAGGGAGGGAGGGGGGGCGGAGGAGGGATCAGGGAGGGAAGAGGGAGGGAGGAGGGAGGAGGGTGGGAGGAAGGAGGGAAGGGAAGAGGGAGGGAGGAAGGAGGGAAGGGAAGAGGGAGGGAGGAGGGAGGGAGGAGGGAGAGAAGAGGGAGGGAGGAGGGAGAGAGGAGGGAAGAGAGAGGGAGGAGGGAGGGAAGAGGGAGGGAGGAGGGAGAGAAGAGGGAGGGAGGAGGGAAGGAAGAGAGAGGGAGGAGGGAGGGAGGAGGGAGGGAGGAGGGAGGGAGGAGGGAGGGAAGAGGGAGGGAAGAGGGAGGGAAGAGGGAGGGAGGAGGGAGGGATGAGACAGGAGGAGGATGGTAAGGGACGAGGATGGAGGAGAAAGGGAAGGGAAGAGAGAGGGAAGGAGGAGAAAGGGAAGGGAAGAGAGAGGGAAGAAGGAGAAAAAAGAGAAGAGGAGAATGGGAAGGAAAGAGAGAGGGGAAGAGAGAGGGAAGAGGAAGGAGGAGGATGGGAAGGAAAGAGAAAGGGAAGAGGAAGAAGAAGGATGGGAAGGGAAAAGGAAGAGATGAAGAAGGAAAGAGGGAGGAAAGAGAGAGGGGGGATGTGAAGGAGAGAGGAAGGAGGAGAATGGGAGGGGAAGAGAGAAAATTGAAAATGAAAGGCATAGATAAAGAGGGAGAAGGAGAGTGAGCGGAAGTAAGAAAGAGAGAGAGAGAGAGAGAGAGAGAGAGAGAGAGAGAGAGAGAGAGAGAGAGAGAGAGAGAGAGAGAGAGAGAGAGAGAGAGAGAGAGAGAGAGAGAGAGAGAGAGAGAGAGAGAGAGAGAGAGAGAGAGAGAGAGAGAGAGACGGAAGGAAACAGAAACAAAGAGAGAGAGAGAGAGAGAGAGAGAGAGACGGAAGGAAACAGAAACAAAGAGAGAGAGAGAGAGAGAGAGAGTGAGAGAGAGGGAAGGAGAGAGAGAGTGAGAGAGATAAACCTAAAATGCTAGAAAGAGGAAGTGGCATTGATGACTATTACCGGCATTATCAATATCAACATAAGACACCAACCTGAAGCGTGTCACTCTCTGCAATTTGTCATGAGTTCAATTTCCACTCAAACAGGATGCAAATCACATGTTATTTAAATACCGTGTCGCTGGAGAGAGATGTTTGGTACTGCTGCTCCCATGTGCGTGCGTTGCATGTGGCACGAGAGTTTGCAATGCTGCGATTGATTTGTTAGTGCCAAAGTAGGTGCTTGTGAACGTAATGTTTTATGTGTGACAGTAGTTCATGTTTATATTCGACTTTCTGTTTCTTTTTTTTCTCTCTCTCTTCTCTTCTTTTTTCTCTCTCTCTCTCTCTCTCTCTCTCTCTCTCTCTCTCTCTCTCTCTCTCTCTCTCTCTCTCTCTATGATCTCTTTCTCTTTCTTTCTCTCTTTTTTCGATGTCTTTCTATCTGTCTATCTCTTTTTTTCTTTCTTTCTCTCTCTCTCTTCTCTTCTCTTCACTTCTCTCTCTCTCTCTCTCTCTCTCTCTCTCTCTCTCTCTCTTTCTCTCTTTTCTCCTCTCTCTCTCTCTCTCTCTCTCTCTCTCTCTCTCTCTCTCTCTCTCTCTCTCTCTCTCTCTCTCTCTCTCTCTCTCTCTCTCTCTCTCTCTCTTCGTTTTTCTTTCTTTTTTTCTTTTTTTTTTTCTTTTTATACGAGAAACATGTTCTGGAACGACTACGGTAAACACTATAGTCTGATTCCTTAATGCATGGCTGAAGATACGAGTCCTTTGTCTCTGCTTTTATTGCAGTGATTTATAAAGACTTTGTTTAGTTAGTTTCTTATCCTTTGTATACGAGGGCATAAGTCCCCTTCTCTGTAAACTCGCTGTTTTGTTTGACTTTTGAAATTATATTGTTTACATGTCCACTGAGTTTAAACTGGGTGGAAGACGGGAACTTATATGGAATGATTATTTTATTTCAC
>BOPN01004651.1:15000-17042 GCA_017312705.2 Penaeus japonicus
TCAAATGTTAACACAGGCACACATAGATACATACACACACAAGTGTACACACAGGTACGCTCTCTCTCTATATTTATCACACACACACACACGCGCGCATGCGCACGCAGTAAGTAAAGAAAAGAAAGGAAGGAAGAAAGAAAGGAACATATTCAACGAAAAATATATAAAACATACAAACACACAGACAAACACAGACAAAGAAACCCCTTCCTACAGTCCCACTTTGTCGCACTGGGAGGTTGAACAAAAGCGGGGATGGGGAGAGGGGGAGGGGGTTAAGGGGGTAAAAAGACACTAGGTATGAGAGAAGGGGAAAGGGAGAGGGGGGAGGGGCAGAGATACGTGCCCAATTCCTACTAACCCCCGTCCCCCCCACCCCCCTCTCCTCTCCCTCTCTCCCCCCCCCCCCACCCCCCATCCCTGTGTGACCGCCCTTAATGTCAGTGTTTAGGAATTGGTTTTGGAGGTTTAGGTGCCATCAATTCATCTCTGGTTATTTCATGCGAATTTCACCTCCTCCCCTCCCATTGCTAAGTACTCCTCAACCCCCTCCCCCCCTTTACCCCTCCTCCTCCCCTTTCTCTTCCTCCTCTTTCCTCCGCTGCAACAACAATTGCAACAACTACAATAACAAAAGGAACTAATATCACTCTCACACAAAATCTTACATGTAAGAAAAGTTACATTTGTGTCGTTTTTTTATGAGCCAAACGAAGGAGAAGAAAAAGAAGAAGAAGAAGAAGAAAAGTAAAAACAAATAAACTAAGGGACGTAACCTACCATTGGCTTGTGTGTCTTTCGATATGAGTGTGTTCATGTGAGTGTGTTTGTTTGTTTGTTTGATTGTGTGTTTGTATCTTTGTGTCTGACTGTGCTTATGTTTGCATGTTTATTTTTTCTCATGCATTTTTTGTTATCTTTTTTTTCTTTTAACTTTTGATCTATATTTTTCTGTAAATTTTCTTTTTCGTGAATGAACTCTTGGTAATTTTCTACTAATTAATTTTTTAACAAATTTCTATATGTATATATATTTTTATGATTACTTTAGCGTGTCTGTCTTTCTCTTCCTCTCAACCTTGTTGCTTCTTCTCTATCTCTCTTATCTTTCTATAATCTTTCTTTCACACCAAACTCTCCAAAATTTCTTACTATTTTTCTTCTTCTTAATCTTCATTATCATCCATCCTTCTTCCTTGAATTATTCATTATCATCCTATTTCCAACTCGACCTTCGTATCAAAACTATCTCATGAATCACACAATATATTTAATAGTCCCAGATTACCAAGTATATCAAAAACATCATAATTTTTCGCAATTATTTATCATTATTTGCCTTCACTCACTAGAAAAAAAATATTCAAATTTTAGGATTCTAGAAATCTTTTAAAAGTTAGTGAATATGTTACACGCCATTTATCTTTGTATATGCAACATCTATTCATTATATCATTTAATTTACATATTGGAGTATAAATGTTTATTTCTTGACAATCAACTCAATAATTGACAAACATAAATTTTCAAGAATAAAAGCAAGAAGTAGAATAGAGGAGGAAGAGGAATAAAAAGGAAGAAAGTGGAAAAGGATAAATAAGAAACAGACAAAAGAAGATGGTGATGATGATACTAATAATATTGATAATAAAATGTAAATAATGATGGCAATGAAATGCTGATAGAATGCTAATAATAGTGATAATAAAATGTTGATGGTAATGGTAATGAAAATTATAATAATAGTAATGGTTATGATAACAATGATGGTAGTAATAATACGGATGATAATGATAACAATGATAATATTGATAATTCAATACAGTAATGATAATAAGCATAATGATAATAATGATAATAGTAATAATTGTGATAATAATAATGATAAGAATGATAATAACAGCGAAAAGAAGAACAATGATCATAATACTAATGCTAATGACAACAACAATAATGATAATGAAAACAATAATGAAATTATAATGATAATAGTGATAATAATAATGATGATAATAATGATATTGATAGCAAGGATAACG
>BOPN01004651.1:29942-32442 GCA_017312705.2 Penaeus japonicus
CACAAACACCTACACCTACACCCTACACACACAGAGGCCGCATTTACATCTATAAAACAAGAACACCAGCTGTGGAGAGGGCGGGGGGAAGGGTGACAAGGGTGGGTGGAGGTGGGTGTACCTGGGGGAGGTGGGGGAGGTAGGGAGAGGTGTGGGGAGGAGGGGCGAAGACAGACACGGTTGCCCGGAGGCGACAGAGAGAGATATGACACGTCTTTTCTCACTTCTTCAGATCAGAAATTAATCAGACAGCTTTTTTTTTCCTTTTTCCTTTTTTTTTCATTTCTTTATTTTTTTTATTCACTAGCTTCGGTGCGACTGTTCTGTTTTTTGTTGTTGTTTGTTTGTTTGTGTTGGTGTGTTTTTTTGTGTCTTTCTTTTCTCGTTTATTTCTATTTTTATCGTTGTTGCTATGTCGTTGGTTATATCATCATTATCCTCATCCTCATTCTCATCATCTTTATCATCTTCATCTTCATTGTCTTTATCATCATTATCTTCATTATTATCGTCATTAACATCATCTTCATCATCACCACCACCACCATCATCATCACCATCATCATCATAAACATCATCACCATCATCATCATCATTAAACCAAAGGATATTATTGCCAACCATCCCAACCAGACAACCTTATTCATCCTCTTAAGGAATTCAACATCATCCCTACCCCCCCCCCCCTTCCCCCCCTTAAAGAATCCTCCACCAGCCTCATAGAATCCTGTCTGTAATCGCCTTAAGGACACCCAAGAATACCCAGGAATCCCCAAGAATCCCCAGGAATCCGCCATCGAGATTTCGAAATCCCTCTCCCCCGCCGTTTACAAGAGCGCTGCCGAAAAGTTATCGTTACCCCCATAAATCCTCCTTGAGTACCCCCCCTCCCCTCCCCCTCCCCCTTCCCCTACCCCTATCCTATTCCCTCCTCCTTTCCCTCCTCCTTGGGCACTCTCTCCTCCCCCTTCCCCTACCCTATTCCCTCCTCCTTGAGCACCCTCCTCCCCCCCCTTCCTCCTTTCCCTCCTCCTTGAGCACCCTCCTCCCCCCCCCTCCTCCTTTCCCTCCGTCAGGGATTTTGAAAAAGGGGGGGAGGGGGAAGGGACGAGGGGAGGGATGCGAAGGCAGAGGACAGGGAGAGGGGGAAGGGAGGATAGGGGAGGATGATGAAGGGGAGGAAAGGGGAGGTGGAGAGAGGAGAAAAGGAGAGGAGATGAGAGGGGATTAAATGGGAGGGAAGGAGGGGGGGGGGAGAACGGCGGGGAGTGAAGGATAGGAAAGAAGAGGAGAGGAGGGGGAGGACCTCAGGAAAAGGAAAGAAAGAAGGAGAATGAAAGGAAAGAGGCATGAAAGCAAAAATAAGCAAGGAAGAAAAAGAAAGAAGAAGAAGAGAATATGCAGAATAGTAGAGAGAAAAAGATAAGTAGTATTACCGGGAGGAAGAAGAAATGGCCGATGATGGTGATGAAGAAGAGGATGAGGAGGAATAGGACGCAGAGGAGAAGAAAGAGGAAGAATAGGAAGACTAAGAGGAACAGGAAGAGGAGAAAGAAGAGGAACAGGAACAGGAAGAAGTGAAAGAATAGGAAAAGGAGGAAGGAAAAGGACAAGAGGACACACACAAGAGTGAAAAAAGAAAGAAAGATCGAGAAGATAAGCAAGAGGAGAAGGATAAGGACGAAGGAGAAAGAACAACAGGAGGAAAGGTCCAGTTCCTCACCCCTCCCCCTTCCCCTTAACCCCTCCCCTTGCCCTCCTCCCCCAACCCCTACCCCCCTCGAAGGAACCAATTTGTCAGAAAAGTCTACTGGTCGACCGAACAGGATCTGATAAACGATGAGATTAATGAACCCACGGCCCCCCGACATACATCACGCTCCCCTCCCCCCTCTCCCCCCCTCTCTCCCCACTATGGCCTCCTCTCCCTTCTCCCCCACTCACCCCCCACTATGGCATCCTCTCCCCTCTCCCCCCCTCCCCCCACTATGGCATCTTCTCCCCTTCTACTACCTCCATTATCGCCTCCTCTCCCTCTTCTCTCTATCACTCTCTCCTTCTTCTCCCCGTCTCCTTCTCTCCTCTCCTCTCCTTGCTTTTCGTTTTTTCCCCTCTTCATCATCATCTTCAGCTCTCCTTCTCTCCTTTTTTTCATTCTGCCCCTTTACCTTCCTTTCTCTCTCTCCCGTCTTCACCTCCTTCTCTCCCCAGCTCCACCCCCTTCACCGACCTCTCCCCTTCCCTTCCTTTCCCTCCCCTTCTCCCGCACCACCGTTTCCTTCCTCTCCCCTTCTCCCCTTCCCCCCTTTACTCCATTTTCCCCTCTCCCCCTTTCTTCTTACTCTCCTCTGACACCCCCCCCCTTTCTCTCTCTCTCCGCCCTCTTCTTCTCTCTCTGCTTTTCTCCTCCCTCTCTTTTCTCTCCTTTCCTTTCTCATACTTCCCTATCCTCTTGTTTAACAGCCCTTTCCCTCTCTATAGCTCCCTCTCCCCTCCTTTC
>BOPN01004651.1:39942-44942 GCA_017312705.2 Penaeus japonicus
CCCACCTCCCCTCTTCCTTCTCCCCTCTCCTCCCCCTCCCCCATCAGCCTTCCTCCCCCTTTCCTCCTCTTCCCTCCTTCCTTCCACCCCTCCCCCTTCCCTCTTTCCCCTCCTTTCCCTCTCCACCCCCTCCCCTTCTTCCTCCTTCCCTCCTTCCCACCAGGTCTTTCCTCCCCTTCCACCACCCCCTCCCCCCTCTTCTCCTCCCACCTCCCCTCCTTTCCTCCCCCTTCTCTTCCCCTTCCTCCCTCTCCCTCTTCTCCTCCCCTCCCCTTCCTTCCCTACCCTCTCCTCCCCTTCCACCACCCTCTCCCCCCTCGTCTCCCCCCCTTCCCTCCTTCCCTCCCCCCTCCCCCCCTCTTCCCTCCACCCCTCCCCTCTCCCTCTTCCCTCTCTTCCCTCCTTCCCCTCATCCTCTCTTCCTCTCCTTCCTTCCACCATCCCTCCCCTCCTCTCCCTCTTTCCTCCATCCTCTCTCCCCTCCCTCTTTCCTCCTTCCTTCCACCCCTCCCCCTTCTTCCCTCCTTCCTTCCACCCTCCCCCTCTTTCTCTCCTCCCTTTCCCTCTCCTCCCCTCCTTCCCTCCATCCCCCTCCTCCCTCTTTCCCTCCTTCCCTCCACCCTTCCCCCTCTTCCCTCTTTCCCTCCTTCCCTCCAGGTCCCTCCTCAGCCTCGTTTCTCGCCAGACGTCCCTGTGGCTCGTCGGTCGGAGAGTCACATCTTCTTAGGCTAGGCGTTGGCGTGACGTGGATTATCCAGCGTGGGTTTTTGAAGGATTTAACTTTATCCTTTTGATCCAATCCTAGCTTTTATTTTCCTTTGTGTATCCTCTGATTTTTTGGATTTTTTTCTTGTCTTGTCTTTTCCTTATTTTTTTCTACTTTCCTTCTTCTTCTTTTCTTTTTTCTTTTCTTTTCTTTCTTGTTTTCCTTCTTCTCGTTATTTTTCCTATCTCTCTTATCTCTTTTCCCTATTTTTTCTTCTAAATCTGACATTATCTTTTTCGTTTTTCTTGTTGTTGTTTACATTTCAATATAATTTCTTTTCACTCTTTTTGTCACTCGGTCTTTATCATTAATTTCCTTACTCTCCTTCATCCATTTCATGACGAGAATTTTTAAGAAGAGTAACATTAAGGGACAAGATATGAAAAAAGCGAAAAGTGAAAAAAGTGACAAGAAGTGTAAAAGGGACAAATAAAGTGAAAAGAAGTGACAAAAAGAATAAAAAGAAGTGACAAAGTGAATGAAAAGAAGTGACAAAAAGAGTGAAAAGAAGGGACAAAAAGAATAAAAAGAAGTGACAAAGTGAATGAAAAGAAGTGACAAAAAGAATGAAAAGAAGTGACACAAAGAGTGAAAAGAAGGGACAAAAAGAATAAAAAGAAGTGACAAAGTGAATGAAAAGAAGTGACAAAAAGAATGAAAAGAAGTGACACAAAGAGTGAAAAGAAGTGACAAAAAGAGTGGCAAGAAATGACAAAAAGAATGAAAAGAAGTGACAAAAAGAGTGGCAAGAAATGACAAAAAGAATGAAAAGAAGTGACAAAAAGAGTGAAAAGAAGTGACAAAAAGAGTGAAAAGAAGTGACAAAAAGAGTGAAAAGAAGTGACAAAAAGAGTGAAAAGAAGTGACAAAAAAGAGTGTAAATAAGTGACAAAAAGAGTAAAAAGGAATGACAAAAAGAGTGAAAGAAGTGACAAAAAGGGTGAAAATAAGTGACAAAAAAGGTGAAAATAAATGGCAAAATGAATGAAAAGAAATGGGAAAAAGAGTGAAAACAAGTGACAAAAAGAATGAGAAGAAGTGGCAAAACGAGTGAAATGAAGTGACATAAAGAATGAAAAGAAGTGACAAAAAGAGTGTAAAGCAGTGACAAAAAGAGTGTGAAGAAGTGGCAAAAAGAATGAAAAGAAGTGGGAAAAAGAGTGAAAAGAAGTGACAAAAAGAGTGAAAAGAAGTGACAAAAAGAGTGTAAAGCAGTGACAAAAAGAGTAAAAAGAAGTGACAAAAAGAATGAAAAGAAGTAACAAAAATTGAAATAAATAAATAGATAGAATATATAAATAACAGTAAAAAAAAACTAAAAACAAAAACAACAAAAAGAAAAAGAAAAAAAGTAAAAAGATAAAGATAAAGAAAGGAATGAATAACAACAACAACAACAATAGCGACTGAAAAGAGCAGGATAATCCGGTAATCCCATACGTCCTAATGTCCAGTCCTGCAATTGCTCTCCGTTGCACCGGGAAAAGCCTCCCAGAAAAGGCATATTCCAATTTCCTTTTCTGTTCTCCTCTTCCTCTCTTCCTCTGCTCCTTCTGTTCTCTTGGTGGGGCTGGGGATGGGGGAGGTAGGGAGAAGGAGAAGGAGAAGGAGAGGGGAAGGATAAAGGGGGAGGGAAGAGGGAGGTACGAAGATGGGGAAGAAGAAGGAGAAGGGAGGAGGAAGGAGCGGGAGAGAGGAGGAGGCAGGGAGAGGGAGAAGAAGGGAGAGATGATGGAGGGAGAGGGAAGGAGGTATGGAGAGGGGGAAGGAGAGGGGAAAGAGGAGGGAGAGGGAAGGAATTATAAAAAGGTGGAAGGACGAAGGAGAAAGAGAAGAGGATAAAAGGAGGAGAAAAAAATGAAGATATTAGTAAGAGAAGTGGAAGAGGGAAAGGAGAGGGTAAAGAAGAGGGATATAAGAGAAAGAGGGAGAAGGAGAGGGAAATAAGATAAGAGGTGGAAGGAGATAGGGGAGAGGAAATAGAGCAAATAAGATGGAGAAGGCGATGAAGAGAAATAGAGAAACAAAAAAAAAAGAAAAGAAAAGAAAATGATAAGAGAGAGAGAGAAAGAGAGAAAGGGAGAGAGATTAAAAAAAAATAATCTTTCGTATATTGACCAAAGCAAAGACGAAGGAGGGAAGAGGGGAGGAGAAGAAAGGGTTAGAGAAAGGGGAGGGGGAAAGAATAGAGGTGGAGGAGGAGGGGGAGGAGGAATAGGAGAGAAGCGAATTGATAGGGTAGGAGGAAAGGGAGAGGAAACAAGGAAGAGGTAGACACGGAGAAGAGGAGAGGGGATAGAAATATGGGGGAAGGCCGAGAGTGTAGAAGAGGAAGAGGATGAGGAAGAAAGGAAGGTAGGAGAGGAGGGAAGGACAAGAGAAAAATTTACCAGACACAACACACTCAAAGAAAAAAAGAAAGAAAAAAAAAAAAAAAACAAAGATCGACTCTACGTAAGGATAAGATTCCAAATCCCTTTTGAACGAATGCATCGGCTGAGAGAAGGGCTTTTGGCCGGATAATTTTCTCCGGATAATGCCTCTTATCATTAGTTGATTACACTTGGGTTCTTTCGAGGCGGGGATGGGGGTTGGGGGTGGGGGTGGGGGAAGGGGAAAGGGAAGGGGAAGGGGAGGAGGAGGGAGAGGAGAAGATGGTACGGGAGAATGGGGAAAGGAAGGGGGAGGGGAAGGGGAGGGAGAAGAGGGAGGGGAGGGAGAAGGGGGAGGGTAGACGAGAGGAAGGGGAAGGGAGAAGAGGGAGGGGAGGGAGAAGGGGGAGGGTAAACGAGGGTAAGGGGAAGGGAAAGATGAAATGAGGAAAGGGAAGAGAAGGGAAAGGAGAAGGGGAAGAGGAAAGGGGAAAGATACAGGGAAGAGAAGGGGAAAAGAAAAGGAAAGTGTAAGAGTAAGCGGAAGGGGAAAAAGGAAAAGAGAAAGGGAAAGGAAAGAGGAGAAGTAAGGAGAAGGGAGAAGGTAGTTAGAAGAAGACAAGGCGTTCATAGACAAAAAAAAAAAAAAAAAAATCCAAAGTGGAGCGTGATAATTCGGACAGATTTAATAGTCGTTCTTAAGATGCAAAGCCATGCACTGCAACCCCATCTTCAAGACGAAGATGGGGTAAGCGGAGAGAGAGAGGGAGATAAGGACGATGAATAGACGAGAGAGGTAGGGAGAAGAAAGAGGAGGAGATGGAGGAGTGGAAAAGGATGATGCAGAAGAATGAAGAATGATGTAGAAATAGTGGAAGAAGACGAAGAAACGGATGAGAAGGAAGAGAAGAAGAAATAAAAGAAGGTGGTGGAGGAGGAGGAGGAGGAGGAGGAGGAGAGGTGAAAAAGGGAAAGTAAATCGAATGAAGGGGAAGAGACAAAAAAAGAAAGAGGAAAATAGAGAAAAGTGAAATGATGGATTGTTGAAAAATATCAAATTAATAGAGGGGAAAGAAAGGAAAACGAGAGGAAACAAATGAAATGGAGGAAGAGGGAAGAGAGAGAGAGACCGAGGAATGCATTTGCTTGGTTTAATTCCTTTGGGAGGGGGGGGGGGGGATTTGCAGGAGTGATCTGGCTATGATAGCGATGATCCTGAGTCTTGGAGTAGTAGGGGGAGGGGGGAGGGGGAGGGGAACGAAGAGTGAGGGAAGAGGAGTAGGAGAAGGAAGGAAGAATGGGGAAGGAGGAGAAGGGAAACAAGAGAGAGGGAGGGAGGAAGAGATAGATAGATAGATAGATAGATAAATAGATAGATAGAAAGAGAGAGAGAGAGAGAGAGAGAGAGAGAGAGAGAGAGAGAGAGAGAGAGAGAGAGAGAGAGAGAGAGAGAGAGAGAGAGAGAGAGAGAGAGAGAGAGAGGAGAGATAGAGAGAGAGAGAGAGAGAAAGATATATATATATATATATATATATATATATATATATATATATATATATATATATATACATATATATATATATATATATATATATATATATATATATACATATATATATATATGTATATATATATATATATATATATATATAGAGAGAGAGAGAGAGAGAGAGAGAGAGAGAGAGAGAGAGAGAGAGAGAGAGGAAGAGGTGTAGAACTAATTGATATAAATGAACATAAAATAAAGCTAAACCAAAACTCCAAAAAGGAAAAGAGAGAAAGACAGTCTATGACAAACGAAGGAGGGAGAAAATGTGATAAAAGATAAAGCAAAAGAAAACATCAATTTAAGACGACTGACA
>BOPN01004651.1:49942-52442 GCA_017312705.2 Penaeus japonicus
TGTTCATAAAGATATCAATAGTAATAACAATAATGATAATAATGATAATAAAGATAATAATGATCATAATCATAATAATGAAGACAATGATGATAATAACAATGATGACGATAACAATATAATGATAATAATGACAATAATAATCATGGTGATAATAATGATAAAGATAGAAGCAATGATAATGATGATCATAATAATAATTATAATAATAATGATAACAATAATGATGATTACAATAAAAAATAATGTTAATAATGATAACAATAATGATAGTCATAATACAAATAATGATAACAATAATGATAGTCATAATACAAATAATGATAACAAAATGGTAATCATCATGATGATAGAGAGGATAATCATAATCATAGTAATAGCAATAATCCTCATAATGATAATAATACTAATAATAACATTGGGGATGATGATAGTGATTGAATCAGAAATAATGATAATGCTAATTATAATGATGCTGATGATGATGATAACAACAATGATATATATGGTAATAAAAATAACAACAGTACTCTTACTATTAGTAATAACAATAATAACAAAGATATTGATAATAATAAAGATAGCAGCAACATGAATAATAACAATCGATGATGATAACAATGATAATGATTTTACCTATGACACTGCTTCTAATGATCATTTTACTGCTACTACTACTATTACTAATAATGATAATAATGATGACGATGATGATGACAATGATAAGAATACCAGTAATGCTAATCATAATAATGATAAAAAAATAATATTGATAATAATGATGTCAGTAATGAAAATAGTAATGTGATGATGATGATAATGATAATAACAATAATGATGATTATGATGATTATGATAATAGTATCAATAACAATAACAATATTAACAATAAGAGTGATAACAGTAATGATAATAATAAGAATAGGAATGATAACAAAAATTGATGATGATATCAATAATGATAATGATAAAATGATTGGTACTTATAATAATGATAACAATAATAATGATGATAATGACAACAATAATAATAACAATCTCGCTACGCTTACAAATGATATCAACATAACCATCAGAAGTAAGGATGTAAACAGCGCCTTAGAATCGCCAAGTCTTCCTCATTGGCCCCCTTTCCCTTGCCTTTGCCCCCCCCCCCCCCCACCCCCATCCCGCTCCCGCCTCCCTCGTCCATCGTGAAAATTAAAGATGGCCTGTGATAAACTCCATGAAATCGCCGTCCTCTTGATACAAATACGCGAGGAGACTGGAGAAACACGCCAAAGCTTAAGATGAGATGTTTATAAGAATCATCATCAGCGCAGTAAACGCCCCGTTGGTCACAACTAATCAATTTCATATCGCGGAAGAGGCGGGTCCCATTAACTCTCGTGATGCGGCGATGATTAATGCTTTGGCTGGTTGGGCTTTCCCTTCACCCCCTTTCCTTCTCCCTTCCCTTCCTTTCTTTACCACCTCCCGCCTCCTCTCCTCCTCTTCCTCCTCTCCCACCCCTCACCCCCACCCCTCCTCCTTCTCTTACGCTCTTCACGTTTCTTATTCTTCCGCACAATTTGTTTTTCTTTCTTTTTTTCTGATGCTAAGAAAATATTTATTTCCAAAGTTCCCCCTAAACTTGCTGTTTAGTTGATAGAAAACGGGAACCTCTTGAAGTAGAACATGTCAGCCGAACGTAAAATAATTTATGTTTTGGAGACTTAAACCGCAATAAAAGGACCATATTTCTTAAATATCATTAAAAAGGGAAAAGGGACGTTCTGAAATCGGTCTTAAATAACATTAGACGAAGGATCGAATACCTGAACTACAGGCGTAACGATGCTTCTGTGTGTAGTACTAACAGCCACTAATACACGTCTGTTGATTCCAGTGTCATTGCTAACTTCGGAATATTTTCTTTGGTCTTTAAAGGATTTTACTCTTGATGTAAGAACAAGAATACAAGAATATACAATAAGCAACAATATGGTTGTGATAGACGAAAATTGCATTTGTGTATTAGACAATAAACATAATGATGATAATGGTGATGATATTGTTGATATTGTTGCAGAATCACGAATAACAACAATGATATTAGGGTGTGTGATAATAATCATGGCAATGATAACAATAACAATAGTAAATTAACAACAATAACAAAATAAAAGTGAAAATAACAATGTCAATAATTATAGTATGACAATACACACACACACACACACACACACACACATATATATATATGTATATATATANTATATATATACAGACAGTTATTCTGTCTAAGTATTTTGATCTAATGCTTAGAACTCAAAACTTACATACACATTATTATTTCCAGTCTGCCATCCATCATTTTTTCTATCTTGCACTTTCTTTAGGAATAATGTCCTTTTGACTTTACTGATATCCGGAAAAATAAGTTGGTAAATGAAACTAAAAATATGAATTGTAACATACAATTTACTTTCATTATAGACAGAGACGTGGCATGTGAAAT